>BQNB010010398.1:0-84054 GCA_026074375.1 Tanacetum coccineum | reverse complement strand
CATCAGGGTGCTTAACCAATAGGCCACTTGGTGTGGTTTATAAAGTTGCAGATAATTAGTACTAAACTTTTGAGGCTTGCAGATTGCGTTTTTAAGTAGATTAACTGATTACTACATTTTCAAAATACGATCATCAAATGTAAGTGATTGGTGAATCATTTGAAAAAAGTGATTATAACGTTTTCTTAGTGACAAAAAGCAGTTGTGAAAAAGGAGGTTAAGACCCACATTATGAGGGGTGTTTGGTTTTGTGTTATGAAATTGTATTACTCATTTACTCATTATTGCGTTTTCAAGTATAATCAGTTTATAGTGTTTGGGTATAGTGAAATTGAATACTAGTGTTTAGGGGCATATGATGTGTTTGAGCATTAGATGCAAATCTGATTCTTTAGGGGCATAAGTGGGTGTTTGGAATTGCTTATTCAGACCGTTTATCAACATAAGCTGTTCAAAACAAGCAATTCCAAAACAACTTATTTCACTGGCAAACAATCAGATAAAAAAATTATACTAGAAGTGCATACATACTTGCACATACTTGATGCTTGTGAATCTTAAATAGAGTTGTCGATGTGATTTTTGTAATTAGGAAATGGTGGAGTGGAAACACAAGAGCAAAGTTGATGGAAAGATGCATGCTTGCGGACATGATGGCCATGTCACCATGCTTCTCGGGGCAGCCAAGATTCTTAAAGAACATAGCCATCTTTTGAAGGTTTCATTCTTTTGTTTTTACTATATCCTATATCACCGACTCGTTTAACCTGCATACAGAAATTCCACATTTTGACCCACTTGATTGTGTCTATTCGTGACCATTGACAGGGAACAGTAGTACTTGTTTTTCAACCGGCAGAAGAAGGCGGTGGTGGTGCAAAACTGGTGGTAGAAAGTGGGATCCTCAAGAATGTGAAAGCTATATTCGGTTTACATGTTGCTCCAGAACAGCCTCTTGGTCAAGTATTCTCTCGATCGGGTAAAATTTTGGCCGGAAGTGGCGTTTTTGAAGCTGTTATAACCGGAAAAGGTGGCCATGCTGCTATTCCTCAACACTCAATTGACCCGATATTAGCAGCCTCAAACGTTGTTGTCAGTTTACAGCATCTTGTTTCACGAGAAGCTGACCCACTTGATTCTCAGGTTAATTCTTAACCTTTTATGCCATGTTACCAACTCGCTCATTATGCCAGTTCACATATCGTGAATTGTTTGTTTGTACTAAAAGGAGAACACTTTTCAGGTTGTTACAGTCGCCAAATTCCAGGGAGGCGGTGCTTTTAACGTTATACCAGATTCAGTCACCATTGGTGGAACCTTTCGAGCTTTCTCTAAAGCAAGCTTCATGCAACTCAAGCAACGAATAGAGGAGGTGCGTACGTATACACAAAAAAAGTAGCGTGAACTAGGAAATATACGAATATGGTTTCATAAGTAAATGAATAATGTTTCTTACTAATATATGCCGTCAAGAGGTATTTCCTTTCATGAATTATAGATGCTAAACTAATACATCTCAAAAACAGGTTATTGTAGGTCAAGCAACTGTACATAGGTGTAACGCAACCGTCGATTTCGCTGTAGACAACAAACCTTTCTTCCCTGCCACCATAAACGACGCGGGCCTGCACAAGTTTTTCCAAAATGTTGCAGGAGACGTTCTTGGTGTCAATAATGTTAAAGAAATGTTACCATTAACAGGAGCAGAGGATTTTTCTTTCTACCAAGAGGTTATTCCTGGTTATTTCTACTTTATCGGAATGAATAATGAGAAAAATGGAAAACCCGCGTCACTGCATTCCCCGTTTTTCCAACTTAAT
Source organism: Tanacetum coccineum (assembly GCA_026074375.1). Classification (NCBI taxonomy): domain Eukaryota; kingdom Viridiplantae; phylum Streptophyta; class Magnoliopsida; order Asterales; family Asteraceae; genus Tanacetum; species Tanacetum coccineum. The sequence continues at coordinate 82,234 of BQNB010010398.1, read as the reverse complement.
GAAGATGTTCTGCCTTATGGTGCTGCAATGCAAGCAACTTTGGCAGCAACGTATCTTAGCGAAAGTCAAAGTCAACATCCCGAGAACCATGACGAACTGTGAAGTGTCTACTCTTAGGTGTCACTTTTATCTCCATAATTTGCAGACATCAAAGTCAGTGTCAAAGTCAGCATCTCAAGCATCTTGCCGAATTGTATTCTCGATATGGCCTAATTTGCAGACTGTTTATGTTCTTTATGCTACACGGTGCATGGTCATAATAATGTAGCTTCTATGCTTGGATTTTCATCGTAAATAGTGGTGATAAATTCCTCTGCGTTTTTTGTGTATCGTATTACCGACTCCTCTGTTCTTTTAGTGATCTCATGCGATACTGCGCGTATGCTTATTAGTTTCTGTAACAAGAGTCTGAATCGGAAATAAATAACTGATTAAGGGGGTGCTTATTAGTTTTGAGCTTATGATCCTACATAGGAGAGACCATCAAATAGTAGCTTGTTTTGACCCATTTTGACCCATTACACAACTCATGTATAACCAATTCTAAAACAAGGCATCAGAATTATATAAATCGAGTGTTTCATACAGATACAAACACTCTCACTTTATATTACACAAGTGTTAAACTACAAACTACATCAGAAGCCAGTAGGGATCGATAACTTATTCCGCCATTAACTGTCAAATAATGCCTAATTAGGTTACTTCAATCTATCCTATAAGTACGAAAACACCACCTTCTAGTACAATCGCTGGCTCACAAAAATGTAACGTTAAAGGTCAACAAGTGACCTTCAGTTAGAAGCCAAAAAATTCAGAGGAATGTTGTAACAACGCACCTAATGCGCTAGGAGCAAACTTTCTTGCAAAAAGGAAGCAAACTGAAGTCGGCTGATTATTATAAATGCACGTTTGATCTTCGCGTATTTTCTTGAAAAAGTTCTTATTTATATCATTCTTCCCAAATGTAGCAGGATGAGCACCACCTCTTGACCAGTCAACATAGGTCAAACTCCTATTCGCCAATAAATAAGGAGATTGAATGGTGAGCATAGTAGGGAAATAATGCTCATCAACGTAACACGCGGGTCTACAAAACTGCTCAAATTTTGGGTAAAATTTGGTATCTTTAATGATATCAATTGCAAGATTCCGATTGGTTTCAAACCATTGAGACCCTTTTCGCCATTGACTGATGTTGACTTCTGGTAACATGTTAGGATTATACCGACCTCTGCCATATGGGCCGAGCTCATCGATTGCACCCATGAAGCTGTATCTGGATCTTGATATGTACCGATAGATTATGCTGAAATTGTGAAGAGGTATGCATGCCTCAGATAAGAGTACAAACCACTCGTTTGAGATGTCGAGTAACGCGTTGGCTAATAGTCTTCTTTCAGCATCACACATACTCATTCTTCCCCATTCCACCATCTGCATAAAATATTAAAGTAAAAGTGAGTTTAAGTTCCTCGTACATTCGAAAAAACAAATAAGGCTGAATGTAAAGATAAAATTGTCAAACTGTTCAAACCTACTAGAGGTGGCAAAATGAGCAGGTCGGGCAGGTAGGTAAATGGGTCAGCTTTTAGGTCAAGATTGGTTTCGGAAGTGTATGGATGAAACTAAGGAGTGAACTTAATTGACACGTATACACTAGTCGGTCTAATCACTCCCGTTGTAATCTTCATTTCAGTTACATCTTTGTCCTAACTTTTTGTCCATGTGGATGTCCAAAACAATATTTTTGACCAACAATCTAAACACAAAAGAATACATGGTGCTACTGATTATAGAATCAGAGTGTTGGAAACGAGTCATTTTCTACTCAACATACCATTATCTCTTTGTCTTGTATATATTAAAGATATGGAATAAACCCAGTGTAGTGTTGTATCAAACACCGAAAAGCATATCGTCATCAACTCATCTAGGTCCTTAGAGTGTTATTTATATGATCTAGAAGTGGTGCCTCTGCAAGTTGAGTGTTTGAGGTTTCTCGCTAGAAGGATGATGAAATACGGTCTGAATCCTAAAACAAATGTAACGTTTTGCTTGACAAACAAATTAATCCCTAGTGCCCAAAGCAAGCTCCTTTAGTGTTTCCGTCTCCTGCCTTTTGGCTATATATGTTCTAGTACTAGTCAGGTATTTAGATATCCTAAAGAATGACTGTGAACCAACATGGATAGTATCAATAATTTGTAATGATTCATAATTGTCAAAGGGATAATTTTGTGTCAATACTGACATAGAGTTCATGATGTGAAACTTTCTCATAATAATTTCAAATTTTCAATCTCTGTTAAACAAATAAATCGGGTTAATTAGCATTGTATTAGAAAGTAATGTTACATGTAGGAATATGAATGGATAATGAACCAAAAATAAACTCGACTTTCATGACACAAACAAGAACAAGAAACATAACTATTGTTTCTTGTTACTTAAACATTACAAATATGCTGGCAACAGCTATAGATTTCCTAAAGATTTGTCTCAACACTTGAGAAGCCGTATAACTTAGTAAGTTAGTAGTTAAAACTTAAGACCGATACATGTGATTTTTAACATGTGAAAAGGAAAAGAAAGATATGAACTTGAGATAGTAGTTAAACTTTCAAAACTATTTCGCTTTCAGCGTTTCCTGTGTCAAATTCAATATAGCTTCACTTTAGCATCGATAATTTCACCAATGATGCAAAAACTTGACCGCAACACATATATAAATGATGTTCAACAATTATATATGTGTTTTTTTATAACTGTATACATATATAAAGAAAATTCCTTTCGGCATTCTAATCATAGTTTCCTAACAATTCACGTACAGCTCAAAGTCGAACAATAGAATCTTAACATCATAAAACAACATAATGATACGACAATATCATAGCAGTATACAATAATGTAAGAAATAACAACAAAGATAAATGTTGCTCACCTGACAAGGAATCTGCCTCCCAAAAAACACTGAAGACGTCGTAAAATTCGGTTGATAATTAGGCAAAGAATGAACATAAATCGAATAAAGCCCCTCGTTCCCATCAAAAAACTTTTCCCACAACGGCGACATTGGTAATGGTCCTCTTGTCAAAAACATAAACGCAATCTTAGGTATTCTTTTAAACGGATACTCTTTAATTTGAGGCACAAGTGAAGCTCTCCATAACAACTCACTATCATTCATACTATGCATATAATTCGATGGGGGCCTAATCAAATTCTGTAAACTAACAGGTTCATTGAAACAAGGCAACGTTCTCGAAACAATATTCCTGATTCCTAAACTTTTATTCATTCGTACACTAACAATTGAAAGAACAATGCCTATAACTACAAGTACCAGCATAAATCTGAGTAACCTAAACGGCAAAACCCTCGACTGATTCGTTCTAATCGTGTTCACATTGGGATCTTTCCCTTCTTCCATTGTCACTAACCTTGATTGCATCTTATCTTAAAGGGTACTTAAAAACCGCAAATTTATCGATCTTTTCTCAGTTTCACAAACACCTTATGAGCATACTACTGATTAAGCACAAGGCCATAAGGGTATTGAAAAAAGCACAAATTCTCTAATTTTCTCAAAAGGGTATTAAAAAAAATGGAATATTTTCAATTTTTTCAAGACATTTTCACAAACACCTTATATGCATACTACTGATCAAGAACAAGGCTACTATAAAAACAAAAAAAAAACAAAAAATTCTTTAAAAAATTAAAAGGGTATTGACAAAAACACAAAAAATTTAATTTTCTGAAAAGGGTATTGTAAAAAATCAGAAAATTATAACTTTTTCACACAGACATTATCAGAAACACTTTGTGTGCATATTTTTTTTAGCGTTTGGTATATTTGAGTGTGTGTTTGTGTGTTGGTGAAAGAAGCAAAAAAGAACAAGACAATGATCGAGTTTAGTAATAATGATAGATCTTAAATCTTGTCTTAGGTTGGTGTCCACAACGTGTCGTCTACTAACGTCACTAATTTCTATTTTGTGATTTCTCAACGACTTTTGCTATAACCAAAAGGTTTTACAATAAACTTCCACAAACTTAGACAACTTAATTTAAGTAAAAGTATTTAATTTTTATATAATTATGTTTTGTAACATATCTGATATATAATAATAATATGAATATTTATTCTCTCTCCAATCCCTTAGACCATGTTTATTCATGATCTTAACCAACCGGTTAGGGGTACAAAGTACATAAACAACTAATATTATATTACAAGCACAAAAAAAAAAAAAAAAGTGTTCACAATCGGTTCACTTGGCAACCTAAATTGGCAACCTTCAATCTGCCACATGGCAACCAATGAATGACTATTTGTCTTCTCTTTCTTTTTTCTTTTTCATACTTATTATTTTATATTATATGTTAGATTGAATTGTTGATAAACGATAAAAAAATTATAGATTTGTTGTATGTATTGATTGTGTAGGTGAAAGAAAGAGAAAATAATATTTTAATAAGAGATCGGGTTGTGTGAGTTTGTGAATAAACATAGTCTTAATCTTCTCATTCTCCAAACCTGTTATCTCCATCATCTAGATGAATCGGTCTTCGTCTTCATCATATGAATCGAACGGATCATCTTACTTTTCTTCTCCTTCACATGATAATTATATATCAGAAATTAGGTTGTTTGGATAGCAGTAATTAGGTTGTTTGGATAGCATAATTGTGGTTGTTTGGACAACACCTGCTAGGAGCTATGTACGCTAATTTTGTTACAGCTTTTGTATGCACCTTGTTAGTTGGTTTGGCTTCTTTGACTCTTAAAGAACTAGTGCTGTTGGTTTTAAGTACATTTTTGCATCCATTTTCATGACTTTCAAAATGCATCCATATCTAATTGTGTGGTGTCAAAATAATGTTTATGTAGAAAGTTTAAAACTAGGCATGATAATCTGATGTAGTCATTTTTAATGTAGGCATGATAATCTGGTATTTTGTCATGACATTAATCGAAAAATTGAAAACAGTTTTGGTTAATCAGCCTTTATTTCTTGTTATATAAAAAAGTATTTTTATACCCGATATAACCCGAGCCGAATCCCACCTGAACCCGATAACCCGATTCTTAATCGGGTCGGGTGGCGTGTCTCTTTTAAAAAATTAAAACCCGAATTAACCAGACCCGTCCAAACCCGTTTCTTAATCGGGTCAGGTTGCGGGTCACTTTTTGTTTAGAAAACAATACAAATAAGTAAATAAAAAAAAGAGTATTAATTTAAATAAATAAAGATATCATCTAAAGTGAAAAAAGAGAGAACAAATGACCAAGTGTCATGCCATGTCACTTTGTGGAAGTTTGTTTGTAAAATCTTTGTGGTTATAGCAAAACTCTTTCTCAAAATATAGCTCAGCAGAATAGATCATAATCAGTTCGGTTTTGATTCTATATATTTATGATTTTCGGTTTCGGTTAGGTTCGATTCTGTTCGAGCCAAAGGCGAAAAAAACACACCAAAAAACTTATAAACCGAACCGATCAGACCAACACAAAACCAAACCGAACCGGACCGAGTCACTTCGGTTCGGTTCTCGCTTCATGTTTTTCGCAAATCAATTTTCGATTCGGTTCCGATCGAATTTGACCCGATGCTCATCCTTATCAAAATATTAGTCATTTTCTTGTCTCAACTAATCAAAATAGAGTTTAGCGGATGGTGATAATATTTGATTAATTGAAGAGTGTAGTGGTCCGATTTGTTTTAAATGATGTGTTTTTGTTTTAAACTCATGTGGTAAGCTTTCGATTTTTGTGTGTGTGTTTGTTTTGTTATAAAAAAGTGTTTTGTGTTTGTTTTGCATATAATTGAAAGTTTTTTTTTCTTTGTTGTGAACATAAGTTTTTTTTTTTAAATTTACTTTTTACCTTAAACATTTTTGTTATATAAGTTGACATTATTTGTCTCTGATAGTGTTTTTCTTACACTCTTAGTCTTTATTTTGCTTAATTATATAATGAAAAAAAAATTCCCGTGGCACCACATTTTGTGGTGCCAACTAAGAAGGAGGTTTTTGGTGCCATGTGAAAGAGTGGTACAATGAAAAACAATAATGACGTGGCATCTTTTTTTTCTCACGGCTTAAAACCACTCTACCCGATGATCTAAGGGTGATAAAATTCACACATTTTTTGTTACAATAATTTTACAATCGGTGAAAATTTTCAATCAGTGATCATCCATTTTGTTCAAAAATTCTAACATTTATCATACTTTAAGTACCACGAAGCTAACGAGTTTAAAGATTTTAAGTTTGAAACATGCATCACATCAGACTAAATTGTATGAGTGAGATTAGTTAGGTGTGAGGAAGTAAGGCTATAGTTGAATGACACTCACCACCAAACGTCTTCCTTTAAAGCCTCTAAGTATCTTTGCTAGGTCTCTTTTTTTTTCATGGTTGGCGGTGCAAGTAATTCGACCGGTTTCTATATTTTATGAGGCATGTTTGATATAAAGTGTGTATATTTTTATATGAATGATCATTAGATACAGTGGTTGATAGCTAGGGTGTTGATTTTTTTTAACATAAATAGGTTTGATTGTATGCTAAATGATAATGTAAGATGTAAAAGTGGTGGGTTTGATGACAATTAACTATAGTCTTATAATTTAAAAACATATTTAGGCATAATTTTATAAGGTTGTTTAAATGCAAACTATTATTGTATTATTTGTATAGTTTAACTAACAGTCATTCATGCATTATAAGTAACATTAGTAGAGGTAGCAATCTTGACCCAAAAATAAAAGAATGGTATTAATTGGGTTAGTTTTTTAAATATTTGAGTCATTTGGTTCTTTAAGTTGAATAAAGTTTGGGTCCAATGAGTTTTTAAACATACTTTTAAAAAGTAAAGATGAAGTGGTTCAATGGGTCATAGGAATGGGGTACCTAGTTAAACTTTTAACCTAATTAGTTAACAAACTTCTTAAAAAGTGATACACCCTAATGATAACTTTTTTTTACGTTTATACTTTTTTGAACGTTTTCGTCCATTTTTTACGTTTTCGTCAAATTCTTACGTTTTCGTCCGTTTTTTTTTACGTTTTCGTCAGATTTCTTACGTTTTCGTCATATTTCTTACGTTTTCGTCAAATTCTTACGATTTCGTCCGTTTTTTACGTTTTCGTCCGTTTTTTTTACGTTTTCGTCATATTTCTTATGTTTTCGCCCTTTTTTTACGTTTTCGTCTGATTACTTACGTTTTCGTCTGTTTTTTATCCGTTTTCGTCAGATTTCTTACGTTTTCGTCTATTTTCTTACGTTTTCGTCTCTTTTTTACGTTTTCGCCTGTTTTCTTACGTTTTCGTCTGTTTTTTACGTTTTCGTCCGATTTATTACATTTTGGTCTGTTTCTTTACGTTTTCGTCGAGATTTTCAGTCACGTTCGTGTGTTTTTTTAAATTTCGTTCGGATTTCTTACGTTTTCACCCGATTTCTTACATTTTCGTCTGTTTTTTTACGTTTTCGTCTATTTCTTACGTTTTCGTCTCTTTTTTACGTTTTCGTCCGATTTCATACGTTTTCGTCATATTTCTTACGTTTTCGCCCGTTTTTTACGTTTTCGTCTGATTACTTACGTTTTCGTCTGTTTTTTTTTACATTTTCGTCCGATTTCTTACGTTTTCGTCTGTTTTCTTACGTTTTTGTCTGTTTTTTATGTTTTCATCCGATTTCCTACGTTGTTCAGTCACTATTTCGTTTACGTTTTTGCTTTTTCTTAATAATAAAATTATTCATAAAAGACCCCATCCACAAAAATAATCGAACGAAAAACTTAAGAGCAATAATCGGACAAAGAAAACGTTACGAAATCTGACAGAAAATCAGTAAAAGTACCGAGAACGGATAACGTAAAAACAACAGCGAAAACATAAAAAAATGACGACAAAAGTAAGAAACCGGACGAAAACGTATGTGAAATCTGAATGAAACCGTGTAAAAACGGACACTCGAAAAACGTAAGAAAATCGGCACGAAAATGTAAGAGAAATCTGACGAATCACGTATAAAAACAGGACAAAAAACGTAAAAAAACACACCATGGTAAAACGTAATAGAATTTGGACGGAAAAAACGTTAAAAGAGGGGCGGCTCAAATGGTAAAAAAACGAAAGAACGCCGAGGGGGAGTAAACGGAACGAAAAATCAGTAAAGGAAAAAAATTTTGCCACCGAAAACGTAAAAAAAAGGACGAAAACGTAAGAAATCGGACAAAAACGTAAGAAATTGGACGAAAATGTACGAAATCAGACGAAAACGTTAAAAAACAGACAAAAACGTAAGAAAAGTGACGAAAACGTAAAAAAAGGGGGAAAACGTAAAAAACGGAGGAAAACGTAAGAAATCGGACGAAAACGTAAGAAATCGAACGAAAACGTTAAAAAATAGACGAAAACGTAAGAAATCTGACGAAAAGGTAATAAAACGGGCGAAAACGTAAAAAAACGGATGGAAACTTAAGAAATCGAACGAAAACGTAAAAAACGTAAGAAATCGGACAAAACGTAAAAACGGACGAAAACGTAAAAAAAGGGAAAAAATTGACGAAAACACAAAAAAACTTACGAAACGTATAAAACATTCAAAAATGTATGAAAACACCATAATTTAGTGGGTCGACCCGACCCGTTCGACCCATGACCTATTTGACCCATTCTTAAAGCATGACCCATGACCCGTTCGACCCAAAACCCATTTGACCCATGACCCAAACCGACCCGAACCGACCCATTTGCCACCTCTAAACATTAGTGATCGATAACTGTGTTTTAGTGGTACTTTTTTAGCAGTTTCACATTTGAAATGAAAATACAAGATTGTGTACATGATCAATGTGACCGTAACATCATGCATATTTTGTGTCGGTGTTGTAAAAAGCGGGTTAGGCAGTCGTTTATGTGCTAGGCGCGCATCCACCACCTCGATTTATGGCTAGGCGGTCAAACTAGGCGAAAAAGTCAAAAGGCGGTCAAACATCCGCCTTATACCGGACCCATTTTTATTTTAACTTAACATCTTAACACGAAAAACCAATGATTGTAAACACAAAGTCATGAGTTTTTCGTATGAAATTTGAACCAATTGAACAATATGGACAAGATTAGAATCAAACACCAATTTAATATTTATGTTTGAAGTATTTAAAGTAATTTGTTAACGTTTGAAGTTTTCCGTACTTGAATTGTTATGTTTATTTGTCTATTTTGCAACTTCAAACTATATGAACTTTGAATTATTTGAAATTAGAAGTATTTTCTTATGTTATACATATTAATTATAATATTTGTATACATAAAATTTTAATCCGCCTAGGCGCCACTTAGGCAAATTCCACCTCGAAGATGGTCAATCGCCCCACTAGCGTCTAGCGATTTTTGCAACTTTGTTTTGTATTGTGTGTATACTTGTTAGCGAGTGTAATTAGAAAAGCGAGAAAAGCTGGACGTAACTCATGTCCTCATGCAACAAAACTTGAACTTCAGATGAACATAGATGATGAAAAGTGATTTGTAGTTAACTTGTGTAGATGTATATATACGTTTTTAGAGGTGCAATTTTGATCAATTTATCTAAATCGGGTTATATAAGCGATTATATTGCTAGGAAAGTTACCTAATGTTAAGTGCAAATGAGGTGATTAGGGTAATCGTTGAGAAATGATCAAAACTTGTAAAAGACTAATATACCTTCGTGTGCAACTCACATAAGCACGTGTGGGTGATAATGAGATAATACAATGCTCGTTAAGAGTTCTGGACTTGCAGCGTTTGGGGTGTTCATTTTTCTGGTTTCGAGGGGTTTGTAGGTTGAATGATTGAGTTCCATTTTGTTTGTAAATTTTTTAAGTCAAAATCAAAACCAAACCAAACTAATATAGGATGGATAAATCAAACCATACACCAAATTAGATTTTAGTTTGGTTTCGGTTAAAACAAGAAAACCAAATTTAAGTAAACTCCAAAATAGAAGTCACAAATAAAAAAACTAAATTTTAAGCAAAATTAACAAATTAAAAAGTCTCATAAAATGCTCAATTAAATTAACAAAAAGGGTTTAAGAAAACAAAATGATTCTTGAAAGAAATAAATTAAAGTGAAATAATATAAATTTTTTGTAGACAAAATCTTTCGAAGTCTTATTAGCTTAAATAATCCATCTTCAAGCATCCAAACCTCAATTGTAAACTTCACTCTTTCTCAATATATGTCAATCTATAAGAATCAAGTATATATATAATTGTTTTAGGTGTATAAAGGTATCCGGTTTGGTTTTATTTTTGTCAAACTATAACCAAACCAAACGCCAATCAAATACACCAATTAAGATTTTTGATCTTATTAATTTTCCGGTGTATTCGATGTCAAACCAAAAACATTAGGGACAGGAATTTCTACCTAGCAAAAATTAATACTAGTGATTTGCACACTTAAATTTTTGATTGAGACACTTATTGTACAAACAGTTAAAACACACTATACAAGCACATAATGCACAGAGGAGAGTGTTCCAACAAAAAATTAAGTGTGCAAAGCAATTCCAAAAACTAAACATGAAATCAGTGAGGCGTAATTTACTACTCCCTCCGTCTCATATTAAATGTCCACTTTAACTTTTTAAAGTTTTTCATTTTTAACTTTGACCTTAAATATTTTTGTTTGTGTTATATAGTACTTGATGTAAAATATATGAATAAATTGAGTTTTAAATGCATTTTCATTTGTTATAATTTTCATCAAGTATTATATAACAAAAAAAAAGTTATTTAAGATCAAAGTTAAAAAAGAAAAACTACAAAAGTCAAAACTGAACATTTAATATGAAACGGAGGTAGTAAAAAGTTACACCTAAACACCCATTACTAAACCAGTGAGGTGTAATTTACTAAAAAAAAAAAAAAAAAAAAAAAAAAGCTACACCTAAACACCCATTACTGCCACTGCAAAACTCTTCAGCCGCCGACCATCTGCAAGGTATATCTTTTATTCTTTTTTTAATGGTTAGATTTTCAAGTATATGCGTTTTATGTGTATATACAGATTCAAGGTAGTGTAGTGTAAATAGGTTTTTCTTTTCCTTATATTTATTGGTTCATAATTGTTGCTTTGTTTTTCTGTTCTTGGTCCCGCTATGGGTGTTTGTTTCTGTTTATATATCCGGCTTATTGCTTATTTGGTTTTGGGCTTATGTTTCATATGCTTATTTTTTTGGCTTATTTCCGGCTTATATAAGGGGGTGTTTGTTTCGGCTTATATGTGGGCTTATGAGCTTATTTGATTTCGGCTTATCTAACATAAGCCCTAATTTTCCGGCTTATTTTGAGACTTGTGGGCTTATATAAGTTCACCATATCATAATAAATCCACAAGTCTCAAAATAAGCCGGAAAATTAGGGCTTATGAAATATAAGCCGAAATCAAATAAGCTCGTAAGCCCACATATAAGCCGAAACAAACACTCTCTAAGTTCATTATGTCATAATATTCATTATATAAGCCGGAAAGTTTCAAAATAAGCCAAAAAAGTGAGCTTATGAAAAATAAGCCCAAAACCAAATAAGCCACAAGCCGGCTATATAATATGTCCTGTTCAAAGATATGAGTCCACTAATATGTCCTCCTTTTAGGCTTCGGAACGTTGTCCCACATCGCTCATGAATAAAGGAAACGTTGGGTATTCAATGAGTATGGCTGATCTTGACTTGTGAGACGCGTTTTGATATAAATGTATGGGCATTATACCAAAAACTAAACTCGTGAGGCTGAGGTGCCTAAGCAGACAATATCTAAGGATAACGGGTTGGTTCATTACACAATCATTAAATGCACTTTGGTTAGAAGATTGTCGACAATTTAAGTTATCCCTTTAAAGTACTTGAATGGTATTTTGTTGTCTCTAGGTTCAGTTACTTTAGTAAAGTTGATACTAAGGGTGTTTGGGATTGCCTACAAATAATGCTTATTCGCTTATTGTGTTATTTAATAAATATTGCAACGTGTTGGTAATTTAGTGCTTATGGCTATTTGCTTGTGTTTTGTGGAAAAGTACATGGGATGTGCTTAATTTCCACGTAGTGTCTTTTGATATTAAACGTAAAAGAGCTAATGAAAACAGATAATGTGAATATACCTATTTGTGCTTCCTAAAATAGGTAGTTGTATCGCAAGGTTGAAATGAGTCTGATTTTGTAATGGCATTTCACCGCACATATTTCAAATTTTCTTTTAGTTAAGGATGTTGTTTTCTTATACTATTGATTACTTGTCAAGATGGTATATTTCATATATATATATATATTTGGGTAAAGGGGAATTCCCCGGTAAAATATATTACACCAAAAAAACAGTTAAGTACAATGGAATGCGGCTGAGATACCACATTAACCTCAAGCTAAGCTTGAACAACCAAAAGTTACTTAAGGATGTTGTTTTCATATTTTATTGCTTTGTATATTTGGACTTATTGTTTGTTGGACTGTCAAGTGTGACTGTGTGAGACAAACAAATCCTAGGTATGAATGAGTAAATTAATTTTTAATTATTGGTTAAACTTTTAGTTATCATGCTTAACAAAGATCAGTGTGACTCGGGTTATCGTTGATCTTACAAAAAAGACCTTTTCTCACTTCAATTTGTAGAGTTTATTAAGTTTATCCACCTCAGCGAAGAAGATATTGGAAACGCAAAACATCTGAAAAAACAAACAGCAGGTGTATGGATAATTAGTTGACGATCTTAGTTTGTAATTCTCGGTGGTTGGTAGCATAGTTATTGCATTAGCTTTGCCTGAATCACTGGATTAGAGGTAGCACAAAAAACAGAACATAGTTATTGCTAAAGTTTTGTGACTGCTAAAAACCAAAGCTAGTGAATTTTTTTTTGTAGGGAGATGGAGAAGAACAAAATCATAAAAGAAGATGCTACTGACCGGATATCAGAGCTTCCCGAATGTATCATTGAAAACATACTATTGCGATTGGATAAACCCAAAGAGCGTGTTCGAGTGAGTGTATTGTCTAAAAAATGGTTTGCTTTAACGGCTTCTGTACCCGTGTTAAAGTTCCTTTTCTCTGATTTTGTGGATGAAGAAGATTGGATTTCCAGTCGTGATGTCAGGGAGAATTTTTACAAGTATGTTAAGTATACAGTCTCTAGATTTTGCCGCCAACAAAACGTGAAGATTGCCCACACATTCAAACTCTTAACAGTGGCCGGGGATAAGAATGAGTTTTACATTATTCACGATTGCGTTGAATTAATTCTTATGAGAGGCGTAAAGGTGTTGGATATCTGTGTCAAGAAAAATAGGACAAGTAAATGTCGACTACTGTACCGTCTGCCCAATATACTCTCATCTGTGTCGACATTAACATCGTTGAAAATATCTCAGTGTGTGGTGTTACCTTCGTCCTTGATGGTTGGTGTTGTCAACTTCAAGTCTTTGAAGGTGTTATGGCTTACTAGTATCCCTTTAGACCCACTTGTGATCAAGCATTTGACCGCTAGTTGCCCTCTTCTTGAGGAATTAGTTGTTGATCGTTGCTATGGTTTTAAGAAATTCTGTGTTTATGGGGGGCTTCAGAGTCTAAAAACACTTCGGTTTATGGATTATAATGGAATTGAGACGATAGATATTGAAGCTCCAAATCTATGTGAATGCGTCCTTTCTGTAGGACAAGGGAGAAGTGCAACATCTGTGATCTTGGGTCCATGCAAACAGTTAAGGACGTTATATTTAGATGGCCCTCTTTTTCTGACAGTAGGGTTTTCTGACTTTTTATCCAACTTCCCAGTCCTTGAAAATTTGTCTTTGTGTCTTGTCAATCGACGCAATATCCTCGCGGTTTCTAGTCCTTCCTTGAGGAACTTTGTGCTGTATGACGAGTGTGATCTGGAAGAGATTGATATCAATACACCTAATCTGCGTCTATTTAGTTATTCAAATTCATGGAATTGTAGCAAAGGCGAGTTTGATATAAAAAGTGATTTGGGAGAGTTGGAAACACGTATGGAATGTCACATTTTCAATAAAGTCGACACTCTTTGGCTCCTGAAATTGAGGCGATTTTTGGAAAAGGCAGACAGATTCAAATTTCTGAAGCTTATTGATCTTTACGAACGGGTAATTACATAAATTCATTTACTTTTGTCGGTTTGTGTTTATACTTGCTCGCGAGCAATAATAGAATAACAAAAAATTTAAGTCAACTTTATGTATGTCTTGTAGCTTTCTGTAGATTCTGAGCAATTAAAGGGGACTCAGTTGCCACCTTATGAACTTGAGCATGTTGAGCTAAAAATGCCTATCACACATGTATTGTCAGATGGTCTACTTTGGTGTTTTCATCCTCGATCCCTAAGTTTGACATCTGGCTTTTCTGGAATAAGTGATGCAGAGCGGACCCATTTCTTGAAGGTAGTAAGAGTTGCATGCACTTCTTTTTCTTTCTAAAAAATGGTTCGCTTTAGTTGTTTATTACGTAGCAGCATAGCATATCATGTTTATTTCAACACGAAAGGATCTCTATCTATGTTCTCTTTATTTGTTTTTCAGTGTATATCTAAAAGGCTAATTCAACAAGACCAAGGCCCCATTAATATTCGAATCGAGTGGTCTATTCCTTCCAAAGCCAAAATCTACTTTAGCTGGAGCTCAATGTATACAACATTAACTTTTCATGAAATGACACAAACAATCACCTTTAGAAAGGAAGAAGGTCCTGATACAGATGATGGTCAGAAGTGGCGCAAGAAATATCAGAGGCGGCGTGTTAAACAAGTTCTCGATTGAAGAGTTTTATCCCGTTTCCTTATAAATGTTTCTTCTTTCTATCATAATTATCCGCCTATCAATAGTTATAAGGTAGTGCTCATTCTTGAGTGATGGTGGTGGGAGTAAATTGAAGTAGAGTACTGGTATGTCTGAATTAGTAGTGTTGGTTTCAAACTGTGATAACGTTGTCTTGACTATTAATCTAGGAAGCTTTGGTTTCGTTACTGGTTTTCAGATAATTGTTTGTGTGTTGAGCCATTGCTTCGACTTTGTTTTGATGCACTACTTTCTAGTTTTTGCTCCGGTTGCCCAGGATTCTGAGACATTTAGTTTACACCTTTGCGTCATTGGGTATCCGCACAAGCCATCAATAATCGTCAGAAAATATCATTTTATCATTTGCTACGTATGCGACAATGTAAACCATAGAACACAATACCAGAGCAAATATCTGTATAAATCTATTCTATTTTTTGAAAAGCTAAGATGATATATTATAGATAAACTCCAAAAAAAAGGAGCCAAAGAAAGTACAGGGGAGAATGGTAAATTGCATAAATCGTCCTTAAAGTTTAGCCAAATTGCATGTTTCGTCCCAAACGTTACGAAAGTGCAAGGATCATCCTTGTGGGGAAACCTTTGGTGCAAGTATCGTCCCTGTCCCCACATATATCCCCACAGGGACGATACTTGCACCAAATGTTTTCCCACAAGGACGATCCTTGCACTTTCGTAACGTTTGAGACGAAACATGCAATTTGGCCAAACTTTAGGGACGATTTATGCAATTTACTCGGGGAGAATCGAAAGGCCTAGCGACCCAATTATTCCAGAAGACAGACTTCGATGATAAACGGGCAGATATCCACGTCTTTCCAAGCCTCTAAATAGACGGGAAAATGTCTTCGTCCTTAACTTTAGAAATGGACTCCGGGAGGGCAGCAACAATTCTATTTCTCCATTTCTAAATAGCCCAAAGGGCGATTTGAAAACTACATGAAGCACCTTGGATAGCCTCGCATTACCACAACCATTGATAAGCCCCCAGGGTTGCATAGAAATAGCAAGCCATATTATTAGTTTGATAATAAACATATTTATGTACTTATTTCTAAATTATTTTAGGGGTATTATACGAGGATATCTAATAAGACAATGATCAATGTCCTCAACAAAATTCTCACAGAAAGGGCACGCAGTGGAATTCAAAGGGACACCACGATGAGAAAGGTTCGAACGAGTGGCAAGCCTATTAATTGAGGCTCTCCAAACGCAAATGTTCACTTTTCGAGGAATTCATGAGTTCCAAACATAGTGAGCACCCAAAGGATGATCAATAAGAATCAAGTCTTGAAGTCTTCTAGAAAGAGTTTTGACTTTAAAGGTACCTGATGTCTCATAATCCCATACCCATTCGTCTTCATTGTTGTAAGAAAGTGCAAGGCTGCTAATAAGAGATAAGAGAGAATTAAGGTCATCAAACGACCTGTCGCGCGGGGGAGAACCCCAGGCCAGTTACCACCCCAAACATTATTCTCTAAACGCCAACGATTTGACCTTTCTTAGTAAAGTGCACCCAATCACAAAATCATATCTGCCCCTCCACACATAGACTAAAGTCTAACATTTAACACTCTAAAACCTTAAAATCCTTCATTTTCTAAGTGAAAATACTCGAATTTTCATTTCGATCCCCACTTTTATCCTATTTTTTCGCCGTATTTTGTTGCTATCGTGAATTTTATTTTTTTTGCCCCCCACACTACAATTTCCTGGTTCCGCCACTGCTGCTAATAAGAGATAAAAGAGAATTAAGGTCATCAAACGACGTGTCGCGAGGGGGAGAACGCCAGGCCCAGTTACCACCCCAAACATTATTCTCTAAACGCAAACGATCAGAAACTCTACAATCTTTATCCGTTTCGAGAGCAAAGAGTTTAGGGAATTTATCCATGAGACGCTCCCCGTTTTCCCCCCAAACATCTTTCCAGAAAAGAGTGTTGGAACCATAAGATAGAGAGCGAGTAAAGGAGCGATTAAAGGAAACATCGATGGATTTAATACGTTTAACAGCCTTCAATATATCACACCAGACACCCCCCACACCATGAGTGTTAGCGGGCGAATTAAAACCTCCATCAACTCTGTAAAATTCCTTAATGACTAAACGCCAAAGGGCGTTCTCTTCATTTAAAACCGCCATTTCCATTTACTAATTAGACCCAAATTTTTTTGCTTCAAGGCTACCTACACCCAAACCACCATATTTCTGATCGAGGAGGATAGATTTTCATTTAACCCATATACCATGATGAGAATCTTTGAAGCCCCAAAAGAAACGGCACCTTAAGGATTCGAGAAGGTTAATAACCTTAATGGGAGCTTTAAAAAGGATTAAGAAATAATTAGGAAGGCTACCGAGAATGGATTTCACAAGAGTGAGCCTCTCGCCAATAGATAAAGTGTTTGCTTTCCAGCGAGAAAGTTTATTCCGGAATCTATCAATAACCATGCTCCATCCGTCACACTTATACATTTTTTTTACCAACCGGGAGCCCAAGATAATTGAAAGGAATGGTATCAAAGGCACACCCAAGTGAGGAGGCTAAATCGAAGATGACCACATGTAAGACACCAATGCTAAGGAGCTGGCTTTTAGCAACATTAACTTTGAGCCCCGACCCCAATTCAAAGCACTTGAGGATATGAATTAATGAAAGTCGTCTTGGACCCGAGCTAGGTATTGCTCCATGGTGAGTGTGTTGATATCAACGTCATCTTTCATATTTGACAATAAAAACTAGCAGAACATATTTACAAAAAAATCAAAAAATATATCAGAAATTCAAATTATAACTAATTTTAGCTCCCCGACAACGGCGTCAAAAACTTGATGCGTAATTTCTTTTAAATAAATATATGCCAAGTTTTAAATTTATAAAACTCGTCTACCGATACACGCACTAACGGGCAGAGAACCAGGTCGTTTATAGTGCACTAGATTGGTAAATCCGAGGTCGTCCCAAAAGCTAAGGTCTACTAGTTCTAATTTGATTATGTCACATTTGAAAATGGTTTTAAGTTGATTTTAATAACTACAGAAAAGTAAATGCAGTAAAGTAAAGTGATAGAAGTATTCAGGAAGAAAAGCATGCTAACCTAACAATTTCATTACTAATGTTATGATTACATTTTCATGTGCAATGTTCAATTATAAGTTCCATTAGTGGTTCTAATATCGACAGACCCGAATTGGCATTTGAGGTCTGTCCTATACTTTTGGTGTTAAATGGAGAGGGTGGATTCAAGCGTGTCTTTCTTCGGCAATGGGATCGATTCTGGTTAATGGAAGTCCCTCATCAGAATTCAAATTTCATAAAGGTTTAAAGCAGGGAGATCCCCTTTCTCCTTTCCTTTTTATTTTGGTGATGGAAAGTTTGCACATTTCGTTCAACAATATCTTGAATTTCGGGCTCTACAAAGGTATTCGTATTGATGAGTCTTTAACGTTATCCCATCTCTTTTATGCGGATGATGCTGTTTTCATTGGTAAATGGGATAAGGCGAATGTCATCACTATCGTTAATATGCTTAAATGTTTTATACTTGGCGTCGGGGCTCAAAATCAATATTCAAAAGAGTAAGTGTGGGAGTTGGTACCTCCAAGAAGAAAGTGGTTGTTGGCTGCTAAAGTCATTGTGTTGTAACACGTTCTCTAGCCTTTTTTTTAAACTTCTGGGGTGTTAAGGTCGGTTCTTCCAGCTCCTAGAGTAACTTTTGGACGGGTTATTGCAAACTTTCATTTCGTGTACTATAAGTGCGAAATTAAAATGCTTTCTATTAGGTGGTCGTTTTTACTGTTGAATAAAGCTCTAATTTTGTCTTACGCTCGCTTACCTATATACTGATGTCAATACTTTAAAACTCTAGTTGGTTTTGTTTTACATAAGATGGTAGTCCATTCGAGGAGATTCTTTAATGGTGCTGATATTAATGAGAATAAAATGTCTATGATTGGTTGGGAAAAAATAATGGTTTCGGCTTGGTATTTCGAGTTTCTTCGGTTAAAATCGTGCTCTTTTATTCAAATGGATATGGAGGTTCAGGTCAAAGGATTCCTCTTTATGGTATAGGGTCATTAAAGCTATGTTTGGCGATGGTGGAGCTTTAGACAACACTGGTAAGTTCGCTCGCTCTTCTACTTGGACTACTATTGTTCGTGAATGCGGAAATTTGTCTAGCAAATGTATTAACTTGTTGTTCTCATTATGAAAGAAAAAGTGGGGGAATGGGTTGAATACTTTATTTTGGGTTGATTT
The DNA here is from genome assembly GCA_026074375.1 of Tanacetum coccineum. NCBI lineage: Eukaryota > Viridiplantae > Streptophyta > Magnoliopsida > Asterales > Asteraceae > Tanacetum > Tanacetum coccineum. Next base: position 63,110 of record BQNB010010398.1, on the reverse strand, counting down.
TGGCTTACTGATATCCCCCTTAAGCAATTATACCCGCGTTATGTTTTTGCTTTCTAGATTGCAATTTAAAAACTCTACGGTGGCTAAAGAAAAATCATCGCTATAGCCTCTATTTCCTGTTCTTTTAGAAGACTTCCTCTCGTGGAAGTTTAGAAATAAGAGAAATTCTCCAACTCATCGGAAGATTGATAACTCTGGTCTTCTCTCAGTCTCTAATGATAGATGGATTTGTTCCCTCGATTCCTCGGGTGAATTCTCGATTAAATCTACTCGACTTTTCATAGATGATCATCTTCTTCTCGCGGTTGGTGCTCCCACTAGATGGGTTTCGGAAGTCCCAATTAAGATTAACATCAAGGCTTGGAAAGTAAGTTTGGATAAGCTCCCAACTAGGCTTAATTTGTCTCTTCGGGGTATTGAAATTCCCTCTATCACTTGCCCTATTTGCAGCTGTGCAGGGAAGTCATGCTCACATCTTTTTTTCTCTTGTTCTATGGCCCGGAACATTACTCACCAAAACTGGCTCGATGGTGGGAGTTTGAGTGCCCGGATTTTATTTCATACGGATGATTGGCTTGAATGGTTTCACACTCTTCGTCTCCTTAAAGGTTTTAACGATATATTGGAAGGGGTCTTTTACGTTATGTGGTGGGTGATATGGAAGTATCGTAATCAGACATTGTTTGGCTCATCTCAACCGCGTATGAATACGTTATTTGATGAGATTGTTTTACTCTCTTTTACTTGGTGCTCCAATAGGTGTAAAAATAATTTTGATTGGATCTCTTGGATGAAATGCCCTAGATCCTTATCATTGTAATTTTCCTAGCGCCTTGCTAGTTTCTTAATATAATTTGCCGTTCTAAAAAAAATGGCTATTTGCAACGAATACCTACCGTAGCGTTAATGCTCCATGGAAATTTATATTGCAACGGATTTCTAACGGGGTCAAAAAAAATGCAACGGTTTTCCAACCAAGAAAAATCCATTCTAAATTAGCAACCGTTTTTGCAACGGATCATAATCCAACGGTTTTTCTACGGTTTTGTTACGGTAGATTTTGCAAGAAAATTGCAACGGATAATATCTCATACGAGATTGCAACGGGATAAATATGCTACGAAATTGCAAAATTTGCAATGGCATGGATTTTGCAACGATATGCAATTGTAACAATATTGAAACGGAGTCAAAATTTGTGAAGAGTTTTCAACGGAAGTTTCACCAAAATGATTCCATTTACAATTCCGCTAGAAAAAAATGAGCTTTTATACATGAAACGGCATTTAGCTATTTTTTTTCGTAATATACAGATTTATGAAACTAAATAATTCCGAACGCACAATTGAAACCCGAATTAATAATTAGACGAACTTTCAAATATCATATTACATAGTGTATCAAATCGTACCAAACGTGCTACTAAACCAAAAGTCTATTGTAGACGAAGTGTAACAAACCAAATCCTACCAAATGCACAACTTCTTAACAAAATGTGCATATCCACCGTACAACTGTAAAACAAAATGTGTATCAAACACGAAGTTTACCTTTATCAACAAATGTTTATGCGAAATGGGGAGTAGAAGGTTGCTCCTTCAATTATGTCAAAGCCTCGGTGAGCCTCTCATTTGCTTCCTTCTTCATTTCTTCCTTAAAGTTACAAAACCACAGAAAACTAATTTTATGTATATTGTATAACATAAAGCGTGCAAGTAAAATATATGCAGTAGAGCAAAGCATTAAGTAAAATATGGAATGCAGCAGACCAAAAACCGAAAACCCAAAATTATAGAAACCGAGACCGGACCGTTGGCTAGTCACTCGGGTCGGTCTTTCCTCAAGTCACTTTGTTCGGTCCTCAGGTTTCGACATGGTGGACCGAGCATGGATTTATCCCTTCAATTTAATCATCGAATAAGTTCTTTCGTTCAAGTATATTGGTTAAGAACACCAGTTAAGCCTCTTATATATCATTTCATACATTGACTTTTGTATCACACGTTAAGTGATAAAATTTTGTATATGACTTGCATACATTTTTGCATATGACTTTCATATATTTCATTCAATAATCCTACAAGTTTCCATACTAGCAAGTTTGTTTTTATAGCTTCACATTCATACCTTGGAACTTCACACTTCACAAACAGTGGCAAGTAGCACAAAAAAATAACATCATCAAATCTTTTAAACTAAATCAGCTAAAAAGTGAAAACTACATGAACCCATATAATAAGCAATCACAAACAACCCCTTTGTCAATAGGGAAATGTGATTTACTTAACTGTTTATTTTCCAAAGGGGGTGTTTGGACCAGGTTTCTCAACTAACGACCAGGTCCTAATTCTAATATTGATTATTTTTTTCATATCTAAAATCATTGTATCATGTTACATATCACAATAATAAATCAGACTACTTTTTTAACACACAACGAAACCTTCAAAAACCACTTGGAGTTTTAAACACTCGTTAAAAAGGAAGGAAATACTCGTTAATATATTTATGTAAAGGCAAACCTTAAAACGAAGCCACATCTGGTCTCTCTACTCTCGTGAAACACAGCCCCATGTTGCCCAATGTTCACTAAACCAAAACTGAAGAATCAACCTCATGGAATGTGCAACAGACTTCTCATCATCAAACCTATAGAGAAGGGAAAATGAAACCTGGGTATTAATATCGGTTAATTCTGCTATATAAACATAAAATGAATACAAAACAGTACAACCAATTGCTTCAACTAATAAATACTAAATACCGCTCATTCCTTGCCATTTGACCTATAAAGACCCAATGCAGGTCCTTAAATATAAACTAGTTCATTTTATTATGACCCGTTTCAACTCATTATGTCCCGTTTAAGCTATATCAGCCCATTTGTCCATTACTTGCTTACTGCCTCGTGACACATATCATGTTTGCATGTAAAGTTACAACCATTTAATAGAAATACAACCCCTTATAACTAAATTAGATAGACTATGATAATAAAAAGTAAACAGCTAACCTGCTCAAATCTCATAAGTGGACGTGAAGTAACAGTATTGCAAGTTGATGACGTTCTGGTCAACAGCAAAATTATGCCTCACATGCATGTCCAACACTTGAAGAACACAAAGGTGTATATCAATCAAACGATAATAAATTGCATAAAAACTAAATAACTAAAAAAAAGAGGAAGACAACACTTTTAATAAACCATAAACTTCCATTAGGATTAACAACCAAAACATCCATACAGAATTCATACTTATCATTAACCTTAAACACAAACAGACTAAACATTAAAACCACTAAAAACACATGAGACATGAAAAACTCTAAAACAAATAAGAAACATCAAACTTCCATAGCATTACAGGGACATCAACCATTATAATTCCAACTGGGCCTCCTTCATTTCAATTATCCTCCTATTAAAACCCAAGTTACTTAGATCTTCAACCCTAACATCATCCTAAGCCCCATCAATGGTATCAAACAACTTCGCCTGGATCAATCAAATCGCCTCATCTTAGAATATAAGTATAGAGCATTCAACTGAGCAATTTGATTGCTTGATGTTTGGACTTCTTCCCGCATTCGAAGAACAAAACGCCGTGCTTCAGCAATTTGTTATCCCAAGAAAAACTTCATGTAACCATCCACGGAAGACTCGCCACTGAATTCGATTAGATCGTCAACGACACGCCTAGCGAGTGCATTTCCACCATCGGGTGCTGCCATGGTGAATCAAAGTGAATCAAAGGTTTTGGTTTGGTGATATGCTTAGGTACATAAAAAGATTTTAGTTTGGTGATATGCTTATGTAAGGGCATATATAAAAGAAAATATGTGGTGTACATTAAACCCAAAACCATCATTGCTATGGAAATCCAACCGACCAAATCAGAATACGAGATTAATGCCGGTCATTCACACACAGTGGAGCAACTACAACTCTTGCAATTCCATGCAATAAACTAACTAAACCCTCCATGTTTTGAACTAACCGAAACTAAACCCCCAAACTAACAAACTCAACCCTTCTAACTTATATTAAACCAAAAACCAACCTCATACTCCATTTCACACCACATAAAACACACACACAAATAATGCACATTTTTAAAGTATTCCCAACTTATAAACATACATTTATAAAAAACATGAACCATAAATAATCAAATACAGAAAGTAGCTCAGCAATCGAATTTAACCTAAACACTAACCCGGTGCAACGCACGGGTGTCGACACGCCTCGTTGCTTAAAATTTCAACACGTCATTCATGTATTATAACTTTATAAGTAACATAAATGATTGATAACTGTGTTTTAGTGGTGCTTCTTTCTAGCAGTGTCACATTTGAAATGAAAATACAAGATTGTGTGCATGATGAATGTGACTATAATTTGATGATAATTTGATGGTGATATTTAGCAATCGATAGAGTATAAAATCAAACAAATACTTAATATATTATTAAGTTTGTATAAAACTAGAAAGAAAATGCAAACAATCTCGTCACCAACCTGGTCACTTGGTAACTTTTATTTTTCTCACCCAATCTGCCAAATGTCATAACATGAATGGCTATATATATATATATATATATATATATATATATATATATATATATATATACACACACACACACACACATATATATATAGAATTAAGTTAAAATGGTGTAGGTGCTTAAAGTTGTTAAAGTGAGAAGCACTAGAAATTGAACAAATGTCACATATTATCAAAAGTTTTTTGTTCGTGTACGAGTTTTTGGTCCGTGTACGAGTTGTTGAAGGTTTTGGTTCATGTACGAGTAGTTGGTTTGTGGTTTTTCATATTATCAATTTCTTGTGTATCAGTTGTTTATCATAGTTTAACAATTGTTTGTTAACTTAGATGTAACTTGTAATAGTGTATCAATGAATTTGCAAATAAAATATTTATTTCTATTAATAGTCTTTTTTGAAGCAATATTATTTAGATAAAGAAATACTTCTTTCGTCTCAAAATTATTGTCTCCCGACAAAAAAACACACATATTAAGAAAAATGCATTTATTACTGCTTTCTATTTCTTACTTTTTGACAGAATGACAGTTTTACCCTTAGCTAATTAATTAAATTATTCTTCAAAGTTTGTAATTTTAATTTCAAACAAAGGTAATATAGTAAACTTGATCAAACTTAGTGGACAATTAAAATGAGACATCCCAAAAAGGAAACGTGGACAATAAAAATGGGACGGAGAGAGTAGTATTGTATGTATTGATTGTATAGTAAAAGAATAAAAAAAATATTTTAATTAAAAATTGGTTGTGATAAGTTGTTGATAAACATGGTCTAACATCATGCATATTTTGTGTTATGTGTATACTTGTTAGCGAGTGTAATTGGAAAAGTGGAAGAAGATAGACGAAGGATAAGAACTTGTAAAAGATTAATATACTCTCGAGTGCAAGTCACATGTGGGAGATAACGTGATCATATAACGCTTGTTAAAATTTTGGACTTGCAGCATGTAAAAATTCAAACGTAAGGGAGGTATGTAGTAATTCTCCCATAATAGGGACTAAACATCAAATCCGGCTAAACGACGACAAATGGCGTGATTTATTCTAAAGAAAAAGTGAGAAAAAAAGAAAGAAAAAAGCTACAAGGTATATGTTTATTTTTTTTCCTTTCTTGGTTAGATTTTCAAGGTATATGGCTTCTATGTGTATAAAGATTCAAGGTTGTGTATATGGGGTTTTCTTTTCTTGTATTTATTGGTTGGGTAATGCTATGTCCACACCATATTTAAAAAAAATTCACATCATGATGTGGCAACATTATTTGTCCAATCATGATGTGGAAACTTTTTTGTAAATATAGTGTGGACATAGCATTACTCAAGTGGAACTAAGAAGTGTTACATACCTTTATTATCACTTGAAACTAAACGAAGCTAGATCATTTAATACTCATGGAAACATTTAATAAGGGTTTGAAAAAAAAGAATGTAAGAAGATTTAAAGAAAAAATGAATGAAGCATAATAAATATGCAAGGTTTTGAAAAAAAGAGGCAAAAAAGGAAAAAAAGATGGAATTTGGTTATTCACAGCCGTTGTTGTGCCTACTCTGGTATGGAGCCGTTTGAGGAGGGAATATAGCCCGGTTTTATATAATGGAACACGGCTCTAAAAGGATTAGTCATAAAGGCCGGTTTTCCTAGTGAAAACATGGCTCTATAAGAAGAATATAGCCCGTTTTTAATGCAAGAAACCGGGCTCTAAGAGTGTAAGGTGAGTTTTATTTGGAGTGAGAAAGCTGATGTGACGCGCTGACGTGTTAGGTGAGTTTTGCCTCACCACTCCATCCAGCCTTAGTAGAATTGCCAAATTACTTTCAAATTTTGAACGATATACGTAATATGACCGGATGTTGACCAAAATTTAACCTGTTTGACCGGTTCCATTAACAAAAATTACAGAAATGGTCCATGTGATTCACGTTGGACTTTCACTGTTAGTCCCTTAACTTTTTTTTCACTTAAATTTTTTTTTTCACTTAATTTTTAAAATACTTTTTTTTTCATTTACTCATACACTACTTTTTTTACACTTATTATATTTTTTTTCCACTTATTCATACACTAAATTTTTTTACACTTATTACACCTTTTTTTTGGATTTTAAAAAAAAAAATAATTCACTTAATTTTTAAAACACTTTTTTTCATTTATTCATACACTATTTATTTAAATATTGTGTTAATCTTTTTTCACAACTAGCACCCTCATGTGACTTAAATTTTGACTATTAAATGTGACTTATATTTCTTAAAAAGTTTTTCACAACTAACACCCCTCATGTGAAAAAAAGTCTAACACAACGTTTAACACAAAAATCTTTTTAAAAAATTTAAGTCACATAAGGGGGTTTAATAGTCAAAATTTAAAGCCAATGAGGGTGTTAGTTGTGAAAAAGTTTAACGCAATTTTAAAAAAATTCTAAAAAAAAGTGTAAGAAGTGTAAAAAAAAAATAGTGTATGAATAAGTGGTAAAAAAGTATAATAAGTGTAAAAAATATGTATTTAAAAAAAATGTATTGTAAAAAATAAGTATAATAATGTATGAATAAATGAAAAAAAAATGTAATTTAAAAAGCAAGTGAATTTTTTTTTTAAAATTAAGTGAAAAAAAAGTTAAGAGACTAACAGTGAAAGTCCAACGCGAATCACAAGGACCATTTCTGTAATTTTTGTTAATGGAACCGGTCAAATAGGTTAAATTTTGGTGAACATCAGGTCATATTACGTATATCGTTCAAAATTTGAAAGTAATTTGACAATTCTAGTAATATATTTAGTTTGTTACGTATTTCGTGCTTTTTGATAAAGTATATTGCGTATTTTTAGACTTCACCATTTTTGTAAATATAATGTGGACATGATTATCAAGGGGAACTAAGAGTGTTTACATACCTTTATTATCACTTGAAACTAAATGAAGCTAGATCATTTAATACTCATGGAAACATTTAATAAGGGTTTGAAAAAAAAGAATGTAAGAAGATTTAAAGAAAAAATGAATGAAGCATAATAAATATGCAAGGTTTTGAAAAAAAGAGGCAAAAAAGGAAAAAAAGATGGAATTTGGTGTTTCCCAGCCGTTGTTGTGCCTACTCTGGTATGGAGCCGTTTGAGGAGGGAATAGAGCCCGGTTTTATATAACGGAACACGGCTCTAAAAGGATTAGTCATAAAGACCGATTTTTCTAGTGAAAACATGGCTCTATAAGAAGAATAGAGCCCGTTTTTAACGCAAGAAACCGGGCTCTAAGAGTTTTTCACATAAAGCCCGGTTTTCTGTGAGAAAACATGGATTTATACCCTTTTGAAAAGCGGAGAATCCCTTTAGAGCCCTTTTTTCACAAAAACCGGGCTCTTTTAAAGGGGCTCTATGTCCATTTGTGTAATAGTGAGTATAGTGATGCGTTTGGTGGTGCAGATCACCGAATGGTTTTCATTTGGGGTATATTTGTTAGTCATGTTTGTATAGAGTAATGCGTTTTTATGTGTTTGATTTGATGGTTACTAAATCATATGTTTTGTGTTAGGTTTGGTAGTATGCTTAATGATGATGTCGCTTTGACGTAACGATAGTAGGCTTTATGATAACTAACTTTAGTCTCATAATTTAGAAACTTATTTTGGCATGATATTATGAAGTTATTGAAATGAAAACTATTGTAAAGTTCAATTAAATGGTTGGTTAGTGTTGTCATATTTTTCGAAAAACATTTTTGTAATCTTGTGATGCTTAAGATTTCAACGTGTCATTCTAGCTTGCGTTATATGTAAAATTGATAATCGATAGCTATGTTACAGTGGCATCTTTATGTTGCTGTAGAAATGGTTACATTACTCTTATATACAATTCAGTAATTCACAAATGGTCGATGGCACTGGAGCTGCTACAGTGCTTGCTACAGTGCTACAGTACCGGCCCAAAGTAATTTTTTTTTTACAAAATGGACCCTCAACTTTTAACTGTTTACGACTTTTTTACATAAATTTTAAAATAAAAAATAAAAAAGGCCCCTTAAGTTTCTTTTATTCGCAACTTTTTTACATAAATTTTTTAAATAAAAAATATACGGACAGAAATGCTTCTGGACCACGAATAAAATGAGACGAGTATTGATATGTTCCATCCATGAGTACGATTTTATAAAAAATGTTGAAGTTTAATATACATTTTTAAAAAGAAAAAATATATAAAAATTTCCAACACAAACATTCTACTGAGCGTGTTTTAATTTTGTTATTTTATGCATTCTTGACCAACAACATATATCCGGTCATATAACATGACTATTTGTTGGGCTTATACTTTTTTTTTACTTAATTATCCACATGTTACTCATAATAAAAATATTTAAAAAAATGGTACACTGTTTTGTATTGATAAAAAATTATAAAAAACGCAAAAAAGCCTCAATTCTCACTAATTACGACTTTTTATACAAGTTTTCTTTATCAGTATGTAGCAAACATATGGCGCACTTTTAATGAAAAATACAACCCTTTAAATTACGACCAAAACGAGTCTAATATAATAAGCTTATAAACTCTGGCGTCACGATCTTATAAAAAATATTAAAGTTCAATACACATTCTTATAAAAAAATATAAAAGAATATGGTAGCCCTTCTTTAAAGTTTCATAAACCGTGTTGCCCTCGCCGCAACGCGCGGGTTAAATTCCAACTCGTTAATATTAAGAGTAGAAATTGTTACAGTAATATTAGGAGTAATATTAGTTTATTAGGAGTAGAAATGGCATCTTTATAGTGGCAACTTTTTAAAAAGTTTCTTTAGTCCAAAAACCGATTCAGTACAATGAATATGGATCAATCTTACATCTCAACATATTACATAGGCGAACTAAAAGAACAAACACAACTACTCCAAAAGATGATAGACTATAACTAGATTACAATTGACTCAAATATCAAAATAAATCTATATTTTCTTCCGATCACGGACTAGTGGCATCTTTATGTTCCAGCATAACTTGAAGAGTTAAGTACATAGATCGTCTTTGTGGTTGTCCCGAAATTGCACGTTTCGTCCTAAAAGTTAGAAAATTACACTGATCGTCCATGTGGTTGTCCATTTTGAGTTGACTGGTCCTTTGACCACAACTCCATCCATTTTTTCGTTAACTGAAAGGGAAAATGACTAATATACCCTTAGGGACCATTTATGTAACACTTTTTATTTTTTTCCCCATCTTCATCTTTTTCTTCATACCACCACCATCCACCACTGCCACCACCTTTGGCCGCCTTCACAAACCCCATTACAAGCCGCTTGATATACACCATACAGAAGTTCCACATCAAAATCATATTAAAACCAATTACTACCAACATAACTCATTTATCACATCCTAAAATTACTAAATATTTAGCCCACCATATCAGTGATCAAATCCCCATTTTCTTTCTAATGTGGCACATTGTATTTATGTGATATGGTGCTTACTACTGATCTAGAGAAGGGATGTTATAAGGTGTAAACAGTTGTGATGGGTTCCCGGGGAGAAGCAAGGGCGTAATAACCAAGTAAATAATCACCACCACCATTGCAGACCTTTCTCACCGCCTCTCTTGCTCTCTTCTTATATTCCCCACAGAACGACCCACCACCACCACAGGTAATGATCTTGATTTGTTTTTGTAATTTTTAGTTAACTTTTTTTTGGTGATTATTATTTGTGTTTGTGTTCACCATCACCTGCTGCTATCGACCTCTCCCACCACCACCACCTGCTGTCGACCTCTCCCACCACCACCACCTGCTGCCGACCTCTACCACCACCAGCTGTGAGAAGTTAGTGATGCTGTGAAAAGTGAAATTACTATTAATAAAGAGAGCGAGATGAATGATGATGAAGGGGTAGGTATCGAACGTACTAGGGATAAAGGGTTGAAAAGAATGATCATGGTATATGTGTAATGAATGCTGATACTATAATGGAGTGATGGCAAAGTGTGAGGGAAAGACACACTCCCACAAATGATGATTTTATGAAGAACTCAGAATATAGAATGGATACAAGAATTACAAGGAAACTAAGAAGAAACTGAGTGAAGAAGAGAAGAAAAAACTAGGAACCCTCTTTGAACCGATAGTGCAAGTAAAAGAGCTAAAAACCGGCATAGTGAAGAGGGATAGTGAGATTCAATTGCTAAAGCAGAAGCTTAACCAACTTCAAAATGAAGAAAATTGGCAAGAAGAGAGACATCATGATATATCATTAGAAGAGGAGGAGGATGAAGACATTAATATCTCAATTGATGACCCTGAACCTGTTTCGGAGATTGAAGAAAAGATCCAAACCGATATTGACGCAATACTAGATGAGAATCTTAATTTCTGGTTGAGGTTCAACACTCAGTTCCATCAGGTATAAAAATTCAAAACAGAAGTTGAAGATTTAAAGGGAGAGATTGGTAAAGTCAAAAGTAAAGGAGCAGAGGCTAAAACAAACGAAGAGAAAACAAACCAATCTATATTCACAACAGATTTGAGATCTGATATTAGGCCAATATACAAACACCTAAACGAGATACAAAGTGAGCTCACATTATGGTTAGAACAAGCAGCAGACTTGAAAGAGGAACTAGACGTTCTTCCTTGTCCAATATTCAAGAAGAAATAACAATGGCACTGAAGGAAGGCATTCTAGAGGATGAAATCATGTTTAGTACTCATCAAGCAGCAAAATTTCAAGGTGAAATTTTGAACATGGAACAGGAAAATAACCGAGTTAACAAAGAGCTTGAAGCAGGACTAGATCATGTCAAGGCACTACATCACGAAATTAAAAGGATACTCTGAAAGTTAGAAGATGAGTTTGGTCTTTCAGAGAATCAAAACCCTTACCAGCAAACTAATTCAGTATATAGGTTCGCCCCACTAGGTAATATCCGCCAGGATGAACTCCCTTAACGATCATTTTTTTTTGGGTTACAGCAATAGAAGCAAAAGACTGTCAATCTTTACTGGGGTCTGTGAGGTGGCCAAACGGTTTGGTTGGCTAGCGGGGGATGGATGGTCAGTGGTTATGAATAAGAAGATGAAGATGTGTAGAAAAAATCAAAAGTGTTACATAAATGATCCCTGAGGGTATATTAGTCATTTTCCCTTTCTGTTAATGAAATATTGGATGGAGTTACGGTCAAAGGACCGGTCAACTCAAAATGGACAACCACAGGGACGATCAGTGTAATTTTTGAACTTTTAGGACGAAACCTGCAATTTCGGGACATCCACAAGGACGATCTGTATACTTAACTAACTTGAGTATATTTAAAATATTTAAAAAAAATAAATTAAACATTGGTTTTCGGGTCTTTTCGGGGTTGACCTGATGACCCAATAACATTAATTATCTAACCCTAACCCGACACGATAACCCGATAAATCCGATCACATTACTCTAAAATCACAACGATGAGTGTCAATTCCGGTTCCATCCGAAACCCATGAAATACACAAATCAAAATGCCAAAAGTATCAATTATCAATCACGAATGTACATGTGAGTAGAAACCACACCCAAATTGCAAAAACTAAAAAAACCGTAAAAAACGAACCACAGATTCCGCAAAAGTGAAAAAACAGGTGAATTGGTTTAAAGAAAAAGCAAACCCGCAAAATGCGGTGCGATTGCGGTTTTACTCGTAAAACTAAACCAGAAAACCCGCACCGAACCGCACACTGGTTATTCAAAACCAGAAAACGACACATTGATTATTCAATGTGTGTTATAAGGCTTCCAATATATATTATCATTAATATTGTTATAAGTCATAAATGATGTGTGTGTTTACATCAAATATATGCATTGTTATAACCGAAAAACCCACATTGTAAACCGAAAATTACAAAAACCCACATTAAATATATAAGTCATAATTGATTGTGTGGTGCGGTTAAAATAGAAAAAACCCGTGAAAACCGACACCGCTATATGTGGCGCGGTTCGATTTTTACTTTTATAAAAACCCGCACCAAACCGCATCATGCTAACCTCTGCGTGAATGTACGATGCACAACTAAAAAGTTGTATGTTAACTACTACATTATAAACGAATTGTGCACATCATTATCTCATTACTGCCTCTTAACCCTGCAAAAATTCTTCAGTCCTTCACACCCACCAAACCCACAAAATCTTCAGCCGACCATCTACAAGATATATGTTTTATTCTCTCTCTTTTTTTTTTGGTTTTAGATTGTTTTTTGTGTGCATAACGATTCATGATTGTGAATATGGGTTTTTCTTGGTTCATAATTGGAATTTTTGCTTAGATTTTGTGTTCTTGCATATAAAGTGTTAATTTACATCACCGACAAATCATCACCACATTCAGTTTCACCAACATAGTGTATAAGTAATACCATACTTCACCCAAAAACATACCTACTTAAGCAAAAGTATACCTCAAAGTACACTCACACATATACAAAACAAAAACAAAAACAAAAACAAAAAGAACAGTCCGACTCTGCATCTGGGAAGAAAACTAAGGAACGCATTAGTTGGTGCCGTTTCACGCCTAATGCTTATTACACATAGCCTTAATGAGTATGGCTGACTTTGGCTTATGAGACACGTTTTGATATAATGTATGGGCATTACATCAAAAAGTAAACACATTTGATATATTATGGATTATTTGTTACTATGTAGGTAGCACAAAAAAACAGAACATTGTTAGCTAAAGTTTTGTGACTGCTAAAAACCAAAGCTAGTGAGTTTTTTTGTAGGGAGATGGAGAACATAATCATAAAAGAAGATGCCACTGACCGGATATCCGAGCTTCCAGATGGTATTATTGAAAACATACTATTACGATTGGATAAACCTAAAGAGCGTGTGCGAGTGAGTGTATTGTCTAAAAAATGGTTTGCTCTCACTGCTTCTTTACCCGTGTCAAAATTCCTTTTCTGGGATTTTGTGGATGAAGATTGGAATTCTGACAATTTTTACGAGTATGTTAAGCATACGGTGTCCAGATTTTGCCGCCAGCAAAACGTGAAGATTGCTCACACATTCAAACTTTTAACATTGGTAGAGGATAATATAAAGTTAGACTTTATTGACAAATGCGTTGAATTAATTCTTCTGAGAGGTGTAAAGGCGTTGGATATTTGTTTTATGAAAAGTAGGTTCAGTATATGTCCACCAATGTACTGTCTGCCCAATATACTCTCATCTATGTCGACATTAACATCGTTGAAAATATCTGATTGTGTGATGTTACCTTCGTCCTTGATGGTTGGTGTTGTCAACTTAAAGTCTTTGAAGGTGTTAGGGCTTACTAGAGTCCCTTTAAATCTACATGTGATCAAGCGTCTGAGCGCTAGCCCTCTTCTTGAAGAATTAGTTGTTGAATGTTGCTATGGTCTTACGGAATTCTGTGTTGATGGGCGGCTTCAAAACCTTAAAAAACTTCGTTTTATCGATTACAAGAAAAATGGAATTGAGACAATAGATATTGAAGCTCCAAATCTATGTGAATGCCTCCTTTCTGTAGGACAAGGGAGAGGTTCAACATCTGTGATCTTGGATTCATGCAAACAGTTAAGGACGTTATATTTAGATGGCCCTTTTTCCCCAACATTAACAGGGTTTTCTGACTTTTTATCCAACTTCCCATTCCTTGAAAATTTGTCTTTGTGTCTTGTCAATCGACGCAACATCCTCGCAGTTTCTAGTCCTTCCTTGAGGAACTTTATGCTATATGACGAGTGTGATCCGGAAGAGATTGATATCAATACACCTAATCTGCGTGTATTTAGCTATACAAATAGGTGGAATTGTAGCAAAGGCAAGTTTATTAGAGAAAGTGATTCCAGAGAGTTAAAAACATGTCTGGAATGTCACATTATTATCAATAAAGTCGACACTCAAATATGTCTGGAATGTCACATTATCAATAAAGTCGACACTCTTTGGCTCCTAAATAATAATTTTGGCTCTCCTTCTAGCTTGGCTTGTCTTGACAGTATGCTCTAACTTCTTCACCTTTTTGATAAGTTTAGTAAAAGCAGCACCATAGGTTTGTTTTGTTTGCTTTAATTCTGTCTCCAAGCTTTCCACTTTATTTGACAATTATGTACATAGAACCGTCAATTCATGTAGTGTCATACTGCCCTCATCACTTCCAAGTTTGTTAACTCTTGGGAGAGGTGAATCATAGGACTGTGTAGGTACCTTCTCATACCTAGTCTGAGCAATAGAACCCCCCATGGCTTCTTGGCACGTGGGACTACCACCTGTACCAATTTCTTGAGAAAGAGACACATTAGGTATTGTCGTGGGTTGGGTCTTAGTGATGTTACCACTAGCATGTGCTACATCTAAGCTAGCAGCAGTAGTGGTAGCCCTTCTCACTCTGTCATCCCACTCCTCATAGACAGCCTCATCTGGTACATTGGGTATAGGCTTACTAGTCTGAGGTAACTCAGTGACCTCTTTTAAGGCTTGCCTAGGTGTTTGAGTCTTTTGGTGTGATAATGATACAACAGTAGGGATTGGTTCTTCATTTGTAGGTTGAGCAATAGAAGGTGGTGGTTGGGGTTCAGAGGGGTGTCCTAAACCTTCACCCTCTGCTGCTTAAATTACCAGCATACTTTGAAACAGAGGTGTGTGTTCCCTAGAAAATCCTCTTTTCATATTGCTAAAAAGTTTTAGGAGAACTATATTTCCTGTTGTGAGGATTAAGAAATCTTTTGTTCTTGTTCAAAAAGATTTGTATAAATCTTGGATTCATTAAAAACTTATATTTACTATCCAAGTTTTTCACTATACCATCAAAAATCAATTTAGAAAAGTTAAAAGTCTTGTTTGTGGCCAAGCAAATAATAGTGCTAAAGCTGAGTATCGGGGTGTTGCTAATGCCGTTGCTGAAACTTGTTGGTTACGTAATCTTTTACGAGAGCTTCATACACCATTGTCTACCGCTACACTTGTTTATTGTGACAATGTAAGTGCCGTTTATCTCTCTTATAATCCCGTGCAACATCAACGCACGAAGCATATTGAGATTGATATTCACTTTGTTCGTGACTTGGTTGCCGCTGGTCATATACGAGTACTTCATGTACCTTCTCGTTATCAGTATGCATATGTCTTCACCAAAGGCTTACCTACGGTTTTATTTGATGAGTTTCGCTCCAGCTTGAGTGTTCGTTCCTCTCCCGCTCAAATTGCGGGGGGTTTTAGCAGACGTGTTTGTATGGCCCAAAGGCCTGACTTGTATTTGTATCTTGTGCTCATGATTAGGCCCAATGTTTAGTATATATATACATTGTATTGTACTTATTATACTCATTCAATAAACACAGTTTACAAAAAGCTAGCCTGATGATATGATTTAAAACAACACTACAATATAACTTGCTAATACCGTGTGCTCTAAACTTACAACGAGACTAAAATGTCTTGCAAGTGTTTGCAGACTTTTTATATTCAAGATTAGATAGTACGATCAAACCTTTAAGTAACTTTAAATTCTTATAAGTACATAAATATATGCACACTACAGAGTACAGACGAATTGCACATTTGCAAAAACAAATGCGATAATTTGAAAATACACTTAATATGGTATATGTATGATTACCATCATTTAGACCTTTAATCGCGAAAACTAGCTTCCATTGCAGAGAGAAGTGCGTCCCTAGCTTCCTTAGCCACTTCGGTAGCCATTTTGAAAGTCTTAAATAATACGTCTATAAGGAATATAACATTTATCTAATATAAATAACACAAGTAATAACTTTTCAACCGTGTAATGCTTTATTGATTGAGAATCAAAGTATTACAATGTGATATGGATCGCACAAGTTAAATGACAATGTGTGATTACCCTTTGAACAAGTAAACTTGATAGAGTATCAAGTTTACAAGCGAACTTAACTAGCCAGATGATAGAATCAGAGGTCTACTGTCCTACAATGTTATTCAAAAAGGAGTAATATGCCTATAATAACAACAACAATAACAGACGAGTCACATTTACTCCTTACAACAGTCCTCTATTATACTACTAACTAGGTTTATTCCTTAAGTGAGGGTGAGATTGCAAACGTGTTAAGAGTATCTAGTGGACGAGGTACGAGTATTGTTAAATGCACGTCCATTCTTGGAAACTACCCTGCCCATACTTTAGTGAACAGTTCTGCCAACTGTTCACTTACTTTTTGCCAACTATCGTACTAAGTACAGAGGCTTTAACTCTTTAACTTAAATCAATGTTTATCCTGTCATAAACACTGAAGTTTCCTGCCTTCATCAGAGAACAATCTTTAAGCTCAGCTTGTTCTTCTTCAAAGGGTAACAGGATAGTCAGAGTATTGCCATCTCGGACTCTCCTTAGAACTTCAGAGTATTCCTTCTACATACCAGCTGATATCCATCCCAGCTAACGAGTATGTCTTTAAGTGATCTTCGACTTCCTTGATGATGCCTTTGACTTGAATACGTCTGACGTTGCTCTCTGAGGCTTTGCACTCAGGGAGTCCTTTCATAACCTCCGAGTCCCATTACTCAGAGGTTCTTCCGTAACCTCTGAGTCCCATCACTCAGAGGTTCTTCAATACCCGTTGATCCCACTCAGCGGGTCCTTCAATACTTAGCCTAATTTCTGTTTAAATCTAGGCGCTGATTACTGGGCTCTGAATCAGCCCAACAATCTCCCTCTATTTGAATATAAATTATGCTAAGTAAAAAAAATTATTGTAAGTGAGTACACAACTTCTTCTTACAATACATAACATAAAGATTAACAAAAGAGACTTCATTGATGTTATTATCACTAACCCAGATTATCTAAGTTCTTTTCTACAATCTTCCTAGCTTTATTACAATCATCCCTAGCCTCTATTACATAGATCATTTTTCTGAACATTTCTTTAGCAACCTCTAAGTCAACTTTGATTTGGTTCTGGAGTCGGATTAGTTCAGTAGTGGGTGCCAAGTAGGACTCACTCTCTCTATGGAAACCTATATCCGTATTCCCATTCATAAAGAAGATTCCTGACTCAGGTTCACTAATGACAAGGCCTTGGATTGGTACAACTCCAAGAGGAGGAATCAAGTTTCTGCCCATCCCATCCACTCTGACATCTTCAGTGACAAAGACTTTCTTGATCAACTCTTTCCTTTTCTTTTTCTTTTCCTCAGCTGTCATTCCAAAGGTTGCAAGTGCTGGAGGTGGAGGAAGTCCTAGCCTCTTTGCTTGGTTTACGATCTATTGGAATTTTGCTCTCAGACTCTACAAAAGCATATCATTTGATTTCCTAGTCTTTTTGGATGCCAAAGCATGAATTTCAGCCATTCACTAAATCCCAATGTCTTAAGTCTGAAGTTAGGGTGGACAATGAGATTTAGAGGATCGCTGTCTCTGACAATCTTCATGGTTGCCTCTTTATGTTGATTTACAATATAGCTGATTATAGTGATTGGCAAAGGATCAGCTCTGAATGAGATTTGATGATTGTAGTCTTTAATCATCATGGCCTTCTTTGCCTCATGTTCAGTCCATTTATGAGTCTGAGCCTTCAGTGTGGCTGGATTGAGCAACTTCCTTAGTTCTTCCTCTAATTTGTCTTTCTCAGCTTTCAGATTAGCCAACCTTTTAAACTCCCTGAGTTGTTCTTCAATTTTATCTTGAGATAAAAGTCCCTCTAGAGTAATGAAGGACTTTATATTTGGCATTTTAGGATTTGAACCTCCTTTTTCTTGAAACGGAACAAGTTTATTTACTTGTTCTTTAATAATAGCAACTTCTTTGCCTTTGGAGGGATCTCTTGGAGGAGTTGGTTCTCTAGGAAGGGTTGGTGAGAACTTTGAGGAAGTGGTCCTAAACAACTGATTAGTGAAGTCTTTAACAGACTTCTGAAGATGTTCTGGCACAAAGGAACTCAGAGGAATTAGTTTTTCAATAGTAGGAAGAGTTGATATTTTGAACCTTTTGGATAAGGGCTTCTTGTCATCCTCATCTGAATCATCTTCCACAGCTATTATTCCTTCTTTTTACTTCCGTTTGAAGGGTGCTAGCGCTAAAACATTTTCGAAGTATTTTTAAGGACGTCAAACTTTTTGGTGTGCGTTTAGATCCGAATATGAGTACTTTGTAATGATGAATTTTTATAAAATAGTTTCACTTAATATTATTTTTTCTAAAAAATCACAGTAGCTCACAACTCATTAGGGAGCTAGGGGATGTAAGGAGAACCATCAATTAAGTATTTTAGTATTTTATTTGTGGTCATAAAGTGACTACAAAATTCAGCCGAAAACTGTAAAAGTGGAAGTTAATGGTTAAGGTTATATAATGTATGAAAATGATATGGAGATGTATTTAAAGGATTATAGACTTAGTGTAAGGATTAGAAGTCCATCATATGGTTGTTACATTTGCTTGGGCATGTAGCCTAACCGAGTGTAACTTATGTTTTTTTTATGTTTAGATTGTGTGCAAGATTCTGTCAAGTAGCTGAGCATCAGGTGAGTTTCTTAGTCCCATTTTACTATGTTTTCTTGGGATGGAAATGATGCAAAATATGTTTTGAAATGTTTTAATTGCTATGATTATGTGGTTTAGTCGACGCATAGACTTTTATGTAGCTATTATATGTTATGTGCTAAATGTTATGACTTCGGGTAATGTTCCTACCCATGAATGTAAGACGAACTTTATGGCTTGGATCGGGGGACATGTTCCATCCCAATGGCAATTGTTTTAGACGAATGCATGTTAGCTTGTATAATAGTTAGCTTAACTGTCCTGCATGTTCTGTTTTTATTAATCACAGTAATTGAATTAAAGCTTGAGTTATGTGTCGTAAACCTATGACTCTCACCAACTGTTGTGTTGACGTTTTTAAGCATCATTTTCAGGTGAGCATGTTGAGGGTTTTGAAGCTAAAAGTAGCTAGAGAGACCTTAGGATTGCATATGGAGTTTATCTTCTGATTTTTGATTCGTACTTGTTTAAATGGATTCTTCTTAAATGCTGTTTGATTTCTTAGGTTTTTGAGACATGTTAAGTCTATGTATTAATGAGACCCCTTTTCATTAATGCAAGACTCTTTGTGTAAGGTTGTCAGTCCTCATAACACTTTGGATTTTATTTAGTTGCATTCTAGTTATTCTTTATTGTTGACATCAATGTGTTGTGATGATGCCTATAGTGTTACGCCTTGCGTTTCTGCCTTGGCGAGGTGTGACAAATTGGTATCAGAGCCATTGGTTATAGAGAAGTAGGTGGTTTGACCTAGACTATAACCTAGGAGTCCTTCATATAGCTGCATAATAGGATCTATGTGTTTAGCTATCTGGGCATTTTGTTTTCTTGCTTTCCTCTAAGTTTTATTTCGACCTACGGGCTATTCGATATCAAAAGATCCAGAAAAGGAGCCAATTAAGGAGGAGCCTCTCGAAGAATCGAAGGAGGAAGGGTAGTTGGAAGATTCGAACAAGGAGACCGACTCGGATCTCCTGTCGGATGCTCGTAGCAGGCCTAGACCCGCGGAGTCGGGTGACTCTTGTGAAAGCAAAGTCAAACCAAAGCGATGCCCAACATAAGTTTATCCTGTCTTTTACCTCACGTTGCTATCGATGATTTCTTTTGGATATTATGTGTTTTTGGGCACTTCGAGACCTTTGTTTTCTTTTAGTCATTTTTGATTTTATCTTTATATGAATAAATATTGTTTTGATGGAGCGATTTTATCTTTATATAAATAAATATTATTTTGATGGAGCATCGTGTTTGTATAATATTAGGGTCGTGTAAGATTGCTATGTGATATATGTAGATATTTGTACGTTATTATTGAAATGTATAGGGTTGGAAGTAATTACACGTGTGAAAGGATGCACTTATAATTATGGGTGGCCAACATAATTATAAAGGCATCACACACGTAGACTTGTGACCATAATTTCATTGATCGGTGTTTGTTTATTAGGTGGTAGTGTAAGATGTTGTATTATGTGCGGATATATTATGAACAGTTGCATAGTTGGTAAGTTTCCCTTCTATCTAATGTTTTCGAATATCTTGGATACCTCATATTACTATTATTATGATTATTGAGTTTGTTTGTCTGCTCGATAATTCGCTCGAATATATAACCCTTATTTTAGCATTCCTTGTTCGTACCATGTCGGTATGGATGATCTAACTTTTCTATTCGGCGTCTTGATGAATATTGGTTGTTCGGATCTGCTTCTTTGGATATTAGTACGTTTCATTAGTTCTTTTGTTGTATTGATTACTCGTATGAGTACCAAAATTTTCTTTTAAGCACTAATTGTTCCTTAAATATTACTGTGGGTCATTACTCCGTTCTTTATATATCCTTTGGTTTTCGTAACATGTTGCGGCATGTTAGTACCGACGCTTTTCAATGGTTGTTCTTTTGATCGTGAGTACGGATGAGTCTTTACGTTCTTCTTTTGGCTCGTAATGTTTTCGTATGAATTTCTCTTGTGCATGTTCGTTTCACTGTTATTCTGACTATATGGTTCCTCGTACTTCCTTTCGTTTTCAAACAATAGAATTGTGTTAGAGTCTTTACGGTATTTTACAATCCCTTTTGGTATTACGATGTCCTTTGTTTGAGTAATATATTTATATTGATGTCAAGTTATGAAAATTCTTTTGAAGTGTATCTTGATGGTGTTTGGGAAAAACTATTTTTGAAATGATCTTATGAATACGTTATGACATCGCTTTTATGTTAATGTCTCTTTATGAAAGCTATGTTTACAATGATTTTTATAGAACGATATGATACAGGTTGACTGTCAATACTATGTTTAAAATGATATTTATGAATAAGATATGTTTAAAATGGTCTTTACAAATAAGATACGAAACTATTTTTTTAATGGTTAATAAATTTTATTTTTATTATGAAAAGTATGTTTAAAATGATTCATAATGGTAAGATGCGATACACCATTAAATAGCTGTCTCTAGATTTTTTTTATGACAACCATGTTTAAAATGAATTTTATAAAGATTATATTTATGACAATTTTTTTTATATATATTTAAAATGATTTTTTATATTTAAAACGACTTTCTTTATTATTTTAAAATGATTTAAAAAAACAATATTTAATTGGTTCTTTCGAGTAAAGTCGATTATTGGTATAAGAATTCTATCTTTCGTATTTATCAATCTTGATATGCATCATAGGTCTAGAAGGTTGTGTTGTAAAATACTTTTAAAGAGTAGGTAAAAATGACCCTCATATTGTTATTGTCTAGGTAGAAAAGCCTATTTGCTTGAGGACAAGCAAATCCCAAGTGTAGGGGTATTTGATGAGGTGTCATTTTATACACTTTTTCGGGGTCATTTAACCCCCTAAATCATGCATTTATGCCCAAAATAGGTACTTAATCGTTCCTTTTTAGGTATTCAGCATTTGGAAGGTATTTGGAGGAAATACACATGACTTGGGCTCATTTAGAGAAGAAACGGACAAGACTACGAACCTACACCAACATCTCTTAAGAATTTATACTCAGAGGCTGGAGATGGCATCACAAAATACACTTAACACCGTCACAAATCCCACCATGACGGTGTCACAACATTTTACGACAGCGTCAGCTCGCATGACCCAGCCCAAGATCTAGAATATTCTACTCATGACGGCGCCACGATTAAAACGCGACGCCGTCACAGCGATTTTCCTATATATACAAATCCGTTTTTAGGGTTTTAAGTATGTAACTTTAGAGTAAAAGAAAAGGACGAACACTAGTTTGTTTAGCAGCTGTTAGGGACGATTTTAGGGCCTCAAACCCTATTGTACTTCCTTCAATTCATGTTTTAATCAAGTAAGACTATCTTAATCATTCAATATGTCTTGTTGTGTGATTCTTATCTGTTCTTGCTTTATCTTTAACATGCTTGGCTAAACCTTCTATTGTGTTTATTTATAATTGTATGAAACCTATAATGTAGATCTTAGTGGTGTTGCTTCTTGTGATGAATATGCATGTTAGGTCTTAGAAAACTAGCTTTTGTCTATATCGCTGTTGACATGTCTAGGAAAACATGATTATGTAGAAAGGATACCATATGGTAACAGTATTCATACTACCTTGCCCCTTATATGGTTGATCCACTCCTAATATATTTCACATGCATTTAATATACTCTTAGGGGCCTTGTAATAGTCTTCATCCTAACTTACTTGTGTGTTGCCTTAACAGAATATTAAATAGACGGTGGATTCGTGTAATTCGTTTATGACTTAGGAAATAATTGCATAGATCATCACAAGTGTGACAAAGCAACAACACTAGTAGAAGCAATCTAGGGAGTAATACATGATTAAATGAACACAATCTTTTATTATATTGTTATCACCATTAGCATAGTTTATATTTAGTTTAATAGCTAAAACCAACCAACTTCTCAAATATATGATTTTACCTGATTTCCTATAAACATAAAAATACAAAAATAATCTTCTTTCAACCCCTAGAATTCTGTTAGACCGTGATCAAGCCTTCCCAACCTATTCCCCTAGAGAACGATAACAACCCCCGAGTGTTAATATCGTTTAGGCTCCTAGGATCGAAAACAACAAAGTATGTAGATACGCAGCGGAATTTAAATAAAAGAACAATGTTATTGAATAAGGTTTTACATTACATATAAGCCCTAATTCTATATGATCGGTATAGAACGGTTACCTAACTGTAACAGGGATCAAGAACACCTTGACCTTAGGGCTAAACCACACATAGACGTCTACATCACACCTATAGGATACACACATACGTTTTTGGGTACACACACAATCACACCTATAAACAATGTCTAGGGATCTCTTTATATAGAGAGTCCATAAGACTTACAATGCGCTGCACGCACAAATTGACCAAGAGCTCCATGAGTCTACATGTGATTTCGGCCTTTGTTGACTCTCGCTTAGAGAGTATTGAACAATTTCTTAACAACTTCGCCAATCAATCTAATGAGACCAATATGAATAACCTCGAGTCCGATGATGAAGCGGTGGATACACCCCTTGTTTCTCCCTTTCCTTATTCATACAATGACTCGGATGATAATGAAGTTCTTAATGAGCTAAGTGAGTATAAAAACACGGGAACACTATGTCGAGAAAGAATAATTAATAGTTTTGATGGGGATGTCCTAGCATTCGATGGCATGATAGGCTTTAGGAAGTATACTGCCTATCTCGACCCTTTTTACCAATGAATATTATCTCGCGTAAAGCCTACAATACAATAATGGTAAAAGGACTAGAGGGGACGGGAAAGAACCTAGTTTCCATCATTAAGGATGTTTACGTGTTTTGTTAGGAGTTTCACCTATATCACGGATTTTGTTGTGTTAGAAGACATAGGAGAGTTTATCATGAGTGGATATGCTGAAGTCTTTGATAGGCTAAAGGATTGGTCTCGATTTACTAAAAACCTTCGACAACATAACATATAGTATGCTACGTACATAACCTAGCACAAGAACTTAATTGGAGTAAGGTCCCACTACTGTTAGAACTTAGCCAAAACGATCTGATGAACGTACTTAGGCACCCTCATGAAAAGAATAAATTTATGTACAAAAACTGCTTAAACCAAGGTCCCGAATACTAAGTGAATGTAAGTATGAAGGAATGGCTCATTCATAGGCACGTAAGCATTCACAAAACAACGTAAGAGCGTGTGACTTCGAGTCTAGCTACAAGACTCATAAATAAAGAAAAGCGCTTCTTGGGAGGCAACCTAATTTTACTTTTCCCGCACATTAGGAGTGTTATGAGTTTTATTCTTTTCATTTTATTCTATCATGTTTGAACCCCAATCTTGTAATCATGCTTTGTTTTGTTTTTAATCTCGTCTTAATTTCAATCAAAGGTATTTGCAAATAATAAGTGTAGGGGAAATTATCTGGTTTTTAAAACCAAGTTCAAGCATGTTAAATAAATTGTTTATGATAATTCGCGTCGGTTTTCGATCATATGATAAATTGTATTCTCTAGGTTTTATGCAGCTATTTGTACAGGAATTAATTGATGGAATCAAGTGTAGGAAAATTTTCATCAAAAACAAAAATTTTGTTTTCATAGAGCGTGGAGACGGCGTCACAATTTACATGCGATGCCGTCACCACGACACCTATGACGGGGTCAAGATATCCCTGGCGGCGTCAAACGCCCAGGTCTAGAAAACTTAAAGTTTTAAATTATTTTTGAAAATAAAACTTGCATAACATTTAAAATATGTAATCTTCTGTTATAAACCTGCAAAACCAACGAGTTTGACAATTCTCTAATCCTATCTTCACTGCTTTATAGAGTCAACCCTAATTTCACATTGTAAATTATTATATCGTACATTTTATTCTTGGTATAGTTGTCTTTGTCTTTGATTACAGGTTATATTTGATGAGAAGAAGCTTAGAAGTTCTTAGGAAGTTTCATTGGATGATTCTTGGAGGATGGTTTAACCAGTTATTGCATGTTTCTTCTCCATTATTGAGCAAACCAGGGGAGTGGTAGTTTCTTTTCCTTGTTTTCTTATCCCTTTATTCATTTTTACAAGTATGTCTATAGAACATTGGGGACAATGTTTAACTTAAGTTTAGGGGAGAAAATAAGCCCGAGAAACTATTTTTTCATTTGCCATTTGCTTTGTCCTTAAAATGATGGGTAATATATCAAAACATAGCATAAGAGGTAATTTTTACCCAAATTTAAAATTTTTTATGACACATACCGACGAAAACCGAGTATTAATAGCGTCTCATGATAGGAAATTAATATTTACTAATCATAAAAATCCTCAAATTCCACCCCTAAATGTGAGGTTTGCCCTTAGATATTATACCTTTAGCTTGTTTGAGTTAAGGAGTGAGCAATCATGTGTGTCTATTCCATCATTATAGATGTGGTAATAGTTGCGTGATTTTTATTTCCTTTCTCTAGAACATTGGTATCTGTTTACTTTAGGATTATAAAGAGTGTACCCGGTAGTATATAAATTCTAGAACTTTTCTTGTGATACTCCCGAGACCGCATAGTAATTGTTAGGATTTGGCTTGATAATAGGCATTAGGATAACCTATGTTTTAAACCTATAAATTGTTATATGGTATCGATCATAGTAACTATCCACAAACCCCTGCCATGCACTCATTTTTAGTGGCAGATACCCTAGTACTAAACCCTCGCGAGCCCTATCCATTTTCTGTTCTCGTAATTTTCCTGGTGATTTAAAATTATTAATGAAGAACATTTCACCCCTTAAACTAATCGTACATACCCAAAAACGCCTTATCCTATCAAGAAAAAAGGGAAAGAAAAAAGTCCTAAAAAGAAAGCACTTAACGCAACCAACCGTATTTACCTCTGCCTTTAGTACATTATATTGTGTTTTAACCCAAGTTAATTATTAAGTACAGATATACACACGGTGCTAAGTCCTTAGTCCCTTGAAATATCAGTTTTGGTGACGGAATTGGGATTTCATGGTATATTTATTTCGTGGAAGGAATATGGAGGGAAAAGTTTAAGAGCCAATACCCTCATATGTTTTGTTGATGGATGCTCCATGTTATTTTGATCCCACCTCAAATCGGGTCATTAGCATGAATGTAAATATCGAGTATGTAAAGACTCAAATGGTAGGGGTAATGTGTTTATAAACCCTATGTTATGATGTATTATGTCATTCAAAAAAAGAAAAAAAGAAAGAGATTTGATGTAGAGTTGTGTAGAGTTTGTATATCTTCGTCCGAGTCTTGGCTTAGCAACCAAACCAGCGTGTATTCGTGTAAATATTAGTTCGAATCCTTCCACCCACATTCCGGGACCAAAGCCACCAAAATGGGTACCCATCCATTTCATTTCCATTATATGTTTATCTTACACCTTACAACCCACAACCCTTTAAAAAGATGTAATGAAAAATACTTGCGCCCAGCGGTGGAGGTTTGATCATTTACCAAGCCTATGGTAATTTATATGCTATGATAGGTAATGAGTGTTGATTTTCTGTTTCCCCCTTTATGTTAATAATTTATTTTACACCCGAGAGAAAGAGAGAATCCCAAACACTTATGTGAGGTGCTAGTGTATGCTTTCCGTGCTTTTAATTACTAGGTCTAGAAGGTTGTGTTGTAAAATACTTTTAAAGAGTAGGTAAAATGACCCTCATATTGTTATTGTCTAGGTAGAGAAGCCCATTTTCTTGAGGACAAGCAAATCCCAAGTGTAGGGGTATTTTATGAGGTGTCATTTTATACACTTTTTCGAGGTCGTTTAACCTCCTAAATCATGCATTTATGCCCAAAATAGGTACTTAATCGTTCCTTTTCAGGACTTTAGCATTTGGAGGAAATACACGTGACTTGGGCTCACTTGGAGAAGAAACGGACAAGACTACGGACCAACACTAAGACTTTTAAAGATTTGTGCTTACAGCGGCTGGAGACGGCGTCACCAACTCTACACGACGCCATCACAACCCATTTCATGACGGCGTCAGCTCGTACGACCTAGCCCAAGATCTAGAATATTCTCTTTCACGATGGCATCGCGATTAAAATGCGACGTCATCGCAGCGATTTATCTATATATACAAAACTATTTTTAGGGTTTTGTGGTGTAACTTTAGAGTAAAAGAAAGGGACGAACCCTTGTACTTTGTAGCGCTTTAAAGGTCGTTTTTTAGGGCCTCAAACCCTATGTAAACTAACTTCTATCCATGTTTTAATCAAGTAAAGTGGTTATTCATTAATCATTCAATATGTGCTAATGTGGTTAATGTGATTAATCGTATGGTATTGCTTTAATCCTTAACATGCTAGGCTAAACCCTCCTTTGTATTTGCTTATAAATGCATGAAATTTAGATTGTAGATCCTATTACTGTTGCTTCTTGTTGATGAATGTGCGCGTTAGACTTTAGAAAACCAGCTTTTGTCTGTATTGTTGTAGACACGTCTAGGGAATGCGAGTGCATAGAAAGGATACCATCGGGTAACAGTATTCATACTACCTTACCCCCTTATATGGTTGATCCCTCTTAAGATATTTCACACGTATTTAATATACTCTTAGGGGCCTTGTAATAATATTTATACTACCTTACTTGTGCGTTGCCTTAATGGAATATTAAATAGATGGCGGGTTCGTGTAATCCGTTCATGACCTAGGAAATACTTACACAAATCATCACAAGTGTGACAAGGCAACATGATTAGGAGAAGCAATCTGATAAGTAATGCATAATTAAGTAAATACATTTAATTATCATAAAGTTATCACCAGTAGATTAGATATTAGTCTAGTTAATAGTTAAACAAACCAACCTCTCAAACCATAGATTTACTTGCTTTCATAAAATATAAAAACACAAAAATAATCTTCTCTCAACCCCTAGAATTCTGTTAGACCGTGATCAAGCCTTCCCAACCTATTCCCCTAGAGAACGATAACAAACCCTGAGTCTTGCCTATACTACTACTACAACGGTTAGGTACTCTGCCTAGGGAGTTGTAAAACTTCTTGTTGAAGTCCTACGATGACCGTATCAACCGTCTTTGATTTTCAATGGAACCGACGACAACAGATGTTGCAAAAAACAATTTCTAGTGTGTGCCTATATGCAACAATGTGGAGGTGCGGTTACTGTCTCAAAATAAAAATATATATATATGAGATAACCTTAAGTCTCCTTGGTTTAATGTTGCTATGATTGAATGTACCTGAAAGATACACATTAATTGTGCATTCCTTTAGCATTCAAGAGACATGTTATGATACATGAAAACGTTTTTATTTTTGTATTAAGCAATGCAAGAAAAATTATTTTGTAAATGTCCTAGTTTGTGAGATTAGCAAAAAAAAATATGAGCTTTCAGAGATCTTTATGAAATAAGTTTTCGTGATGCAAGTACATTATAGAAAGAAAATATACTAATAAGCATAATGCTTGAAAATTCTTGAAAGTTTTGAGTGCAAGAAATAGAAGCCTAGACTCAAAAATAAAGGAGTGGAGATACATACCTTTGCGTATTTTAGGCGTTGGGTTCCATGAGACCTAAACCTAGTCTAAGAAGGTTAAATGGTTCTCTTTTGGGGGGTTTAGTTAGAATACCGGATATGTTGTCCTCGGAGGAGACCTTCTCAATTGAGATGTTCCCCTTTTAGACATTGTCACGAAGAAAGTGATGACGGGTTTTAATATGTTTGGTACGAGAATAGAGAACATGATTTTTACTTAGGCCGATGGCACCTTTATTGTCACAAAGGACGAGCATATCATCTAGGACTATGTTATAGTCAACTAGGGCTTGTTTCATCTATAAAGCTTGTTGGCACGCTTTCTCGGCAGAATCCTATTCGGCTTCGGTGGTGGAAATCGCTAGGGCGGTTTGCTTCTTAGAGAACCACGATGTGAGGCAACATCTCATGAATGCGCACACACCGCTTGTGCTTTTGCGATCGACATAGTCTCCCGCATGATCAGAGTCAGGGTAGATAATGTTTCTACCTCTGTTCTTTGGGATACATAACCTATAATGAGTTTGTTCCGCTTAATGTAACTTAAAGATCCTTTATACCCACCAGGCTTCTAAGATTGAGAGGTTTTTGGAACTTCATGAAATTGGCGCATAGACAAACACTAAACATGATGTCTGACAGACTAGCCGTTAGCTAAAGAAGACTACCAATCATTCCACAATACTTTGTGTTGTCAACGGATTCCTCGTCTTCATCCCTGGTGAGTTTGGTTTTGAATGACATAGGAGTTTTGATTGGTTTAGAGTCTTCTAGACCAAATTTCTTGAGCATTTCCTTGATGTATTTGGATTGGTTAAAAAAGATGTCATCTTCTAGTTGTTTGATATGTAGCCCAAGGAAGAAGTTCAATTCACCCATCATGCTCATTTCAAACTCGTCGTGCATGATTTTTGAAAAATCATCACAAAGGTCTTGACAAGTTAATCCGAAGATGATGTCGTCCACATAGATTTGGACAATGATGATATGTGGATTCTTTTTCTTGGTAAACAGAGTGTTATCTACCAAGCCCATGACGTACATATGGTCAAGGAGAAAGGCCTTGAGTCTATTGTACCAAGATTTGGGTGCTTGTTTAAGACCATAAAGAGCCTTTTTAAGTTTAAAGACATGGTTGGGTTTTTCAAAGTCAACAAAGTCAGGAGGTTGAGCAACATAGGCTTATTCATTTATAAAACCTTTAGAAAGCACTTTGACTCCATTGAAAAAGTTTGAAGTCATGTGCACAAGCATAAGCAAGGAGGAATTCTATAGATTCTAAACATCACAAGAGCATAGGTTTCATCGAAAATCTATTTCCTTCTTGTTGTTGTATCGTAATTCAACAAGTCTAGCTTTTTTTCTAGATACTAGACACCCATTTTTCCCATCTAATTTAATTTTTAAAAGACCACCATTTAGTACCTATTATGGTTTGGTTATTTGGTGGAGGAACAAGACTCCAAACATCGTTTGTTTTGAATTGTTTTAATTCTTCTTGCATAGCCATAGTCCAACTTTCATCTTGTATGGCTTCTTTGACATTTTTGGGTTCTATGGATGACACAAAACAAAAGAAGTTACTTTAACTTTAGACTTGAGATCTTAAGTTTCTTTCATTAAGCTTACCTATGACCGAATCTATTGGATGGTCTTTGGCTTCCTTGATGTTAATAGATTTTCCTTTATTATAATGTTTTCATTTTCCTTGATTTCTATGTCTTCTATTTGGTTTTCTATGATTTGACTTTCTATTATATCATCATCTACTAAATGTGATGACTTTAGAGGTGGACTTTCACGAATCTTTACATTTTAGAGATTCTTCGACCCTCATGGTTTCTTTATTTAGAATTACAAATGCTTTACTATTAGGTGAGTAACCAAGAAATATGCCTTCGGTAGATTTTGGGTTAAATTTGGTGAGATAGTCCTTAGTATTAAGAATGAAACATTTACTGCCAAAAACCTTAAAATATTCTAAAGGAGGTCTTTTTTACCTGAAAAGCACTGGAAAGGAGTGTTTTTCGAGGAATGTCAATTAAGATCCTATTCAAGATATATGCGGAGGTGCTGACGGCATTATACCAAAACTTTTAAGGGATTGATTGTTCCTTACGCATGGTTCTACTCATTTATTGTAAAGTACAATTTTTACGTTCAACTATCCCATTTGATTGTGGAGTACGAGGAGCCGAAAAGTTGTGAGTGATACAATTAGTATCACAAAATGCTCCAAATTATACTTCATTATCAGATTCCTAACCATGATCCGTGCGGATTGAAACAATGAAACAACCCTTTTGTACTTGAATCTTTTTACTCAAAATTTCAAAGTGGTCAAAAGCTTCATTTTTATGTTTTTAAAATCTTGTCCAAGTGTATCATTAGTAGTCAGCTAACAAGACCAAAGTGTAGAAGTTACCTCCCGTAACTTTAGACAGCTGATGGTCCAAACATGTCCATATGAAGATGTTCTACACACTTAGTTGTTGAAACTATGTTTTTTGCGTTATGGCTTGTGTGTACTTATTTTCCAATGTTTCAAGCGTCACAAAAATGACTTTCAGAGTTTAGTTTAGGCAAGTTTCTAACAAGCTCTTTAGATGATAACGATTGAATAAGTCGCATATTGGTGTGACCCAATCTTCGATACCATAAGGTCGAACTATCATCTATCAATGTTAGACAAAGACTATCTTTGAGTGAGTTTCCCATTTTCATTATATAAAGACCATTTTTTCCTAATCTTCTTTCTATGGTAATGTTGTCTTTAAGTATTTCACTACTGGTGTCACTAAATAGTACTTTGCATTTTTATCACATATTTTTCCTATACTAAGTAAGTTAAAGCTAAGATTTTCTACATGGATAACATCATGAATAGTTAGAGAGTTATGAGTGATTGTACCTTTTCTAATGATTTTGCTTTTAGTGTTATTTCCAAACACTACATTACCTCTGTCTATAGCCTTATATGACGTGAAGAGATCTTTGTTGCCCGTCATATGCCTTTAACAC
Source organism: Tanacetum coccineum (assembly GCA_026074375.1). Taxonomy (NCBI): domain Eukaryota; kingdom Viridiplantae; phylum Streptophyta; class Magnoliopsida; order Asterales; family Asteraceae; genus Tanacetum; species Tanacetum coccineum. Next base: position 31,465 of record BQNB010010398.1, on the reverse strand, counting down.
CCACTGTCTTTGATCCATTCATCTGGTTCTAGCTTGACTTTTAGTCGAACCTAAAATCACAAAACATCTCAAGCATTTGGTCCCCAATATCTTATGGGTCCGTTAGCGTTATACATGCTGTTTGGTTGGTTCATGTATGGGTATGGAGGACAAGATCCCCATGGACCAAAGTTAGTGGTTTGAAACTGATAGCCTTGTTGTGTTGAATAATCCCAACCAACTTGATGGTAATTGCTTTTTGGATATAGTGTGTTGGTTCTTCTATGGGGCATTTTAGGATGTGTTTGGATTTTACTTTTTCCAAGTCCATGACTAAGTTTAAGGATTGGTGCTTGTTTTACATTCTTTACAGAAGTGTTTGACAATAGTTTTCTAGTTATTTGTACAAAACTATTTTTCTTTACTATGTTAGACTCCAAATTTTCAGCATTTTCTACAAAGAGCCGCTTCTGTTCGATTGAACTGGTCGGTTCTCTTGGCAAGAGGAAATTGCAATGCCTTGGGGGGGGTGGGGGGGGGCGGTTTCTACAGTAGACATTTCTTTGTCTACAGGACATGACTTTTTGATTTTAGTGTTGCTAGTAGAAGCTATGTCTTCTGTGAATCCAATCCCATGCTTATCTTTTTGTGTTTTTTGTTTTCAAGCATTTCTTACAAAAAGATACTACTACTATCGAAACTAGCTAGTTTTAAAGTTAGTAAGCTAACTTTAGATTGAAGTTTGACACATGATTCACATTCACAGAAAATTCCCTTGTTTCTTTCTAGTTATTCTACTCTTTTTCTAAGATCACAAGTCTTGTTTTTTAGTACTTCATTTTTAGACTTTGGATGTTTGTTTTTGTTGATAATCCTAAGACTAATTTTGCATAGGTTATCATACTCATTTTGCAATGACTTATTATCTAGAGATGAACTACTATAGTAAAGAGTGTTAGATAATACCTCATTGGTGTCGTGTGCCATGAGACAAATTTCATCCTTCTTGGTGTCTTCTTTACTATCGCTCCAACACCCAACAACGAATGCCTTTTGATCATTGAAAGAGTGTTTGGGACAATCACTTAGGAAGTGGTTTGGATCACCGCACTTGAAACACTAATGTGAGGGTTGCGAAGACTTCACAAGAAGTTTTACAATCCCTTGGGCAGTGTACCTAGTCGTTGTAGTGTAGTATAGGCAAGACTCGGGGGTTGTTATTATTCTCTAGGGAATAGGCCGGGAAGGCTTGATCACGGCCTAACAGAATTCTAGGGGCTGAGAGAAGATTATTTTTTGTGTTTTTATATTTATAAGAAAGCAGGTAAATCTATGGTTTGAGAGGTTGGTTTGTTTAACTAATAACTAAACTAATTAATATCTAAACTACTGGTGATAACTTTATGATAAACAAATGTATTTACCTAATCATGCACTACTCCTCATATTGCTTCTCCTAGATCCGTTGCCTTGTCACACTTGTGATGATCTGTGTAAGTATTTCCTAGGTCATGAACGGATTACACGAACCCGCCGTCTATTTAATATTCCGTTAGGGCAACGCACAAGTAAGGTAGTATGAAGACTATTACAAGGCCCCTAAGAGTATATTAAATGCATGTGAAATAACTTAAGAGGGATCAACCATATTAGGGGTAAGGTAGTATGAAGACTGTTACCGATGGTATCCTTTCTACACTACTCGCGTTTCCCTAGACATATCAACAGCGATACAGACAAAAGCTGGTTTTCTAAAGCCTAACGCGCACATTCATCAACAAGAAGCAACATCAAAAGGATCTACAACCTAAGTTTCATGCAATCATAGATAAATACAAAGGAGGGTTTAGCCTCGCATGTTATAAAGAAAGCAAGAAGATAAATTAATCAAACAACACATAGACATATTGAATGATTAATGATGAATAACCTTACTTGATTAAAACATGGATTCAAAGTAGTACAATAGGGTATTGAGACCCTAAAAATGACCTATAAACCTGTTAGAATGACTAGGGTTCGTTTCCCTAGGTTTATACAAAGTTACACTCCTAAAACCCTAAAAACGGATTTATATTTATAAAGATATCGAGGCGACGGCGTCGCATAGAAATCCTGACGCCGTCGCCACGTAGATGATTCTAGATCATCTTTAAGTCGGCCACGTCTTGACGCCGTTATGAAATTCCTGACGCTGTCACTATATAGATCACGACGGCGTCGCTTTATGCCTGCGACGCCGTCTCCAGCCACTGTGTGCATAAATCTTCAAGAGATTTGGTGTAGGTCCATAATCTTGTTCGTTTCTTCTCCAAATGAGCCCAAGTCACGTGTATTGTAACACCCCGCCAAGGCGAAAGCACGAGGTGTAACTTAATGGATATCGTCACAACACAATGGCGTGTACTATAGAGAAACTAAAAGGAAAAGAAAATAACTACAGGGGACACTATGTGTCATAACAATACCCAACACAAGATAAAGGAGTCTTGCATTATTAAGTAATTTATACACCAAACAAAGAATAAGCCAACATAAAAGTAAATCAATCCCAAACTTAAATTATCCAACAGAACATAAGTCTAAATCGAAAGAACAAATAAGGAGAGCTCCATAAGCCAATCCTAAGGTCTCTCTACCCACTTCTCTTAGCATCATTAGTCTCACGTTGAATACCTGAAAATAATGCTTAAAAACGTTAACATAAAGTTGGTGAGAGTCATAGGTTTAAGACACGATATAAATCCAATTAAATCATTACTGTGATAAATGAAAACACTGCATGACAATAAATGAACTACCATATAAGCTATCATGTAAACCAAATCAACTCAATCCAAAACCAATATCATTCACACGATTACGAGAACGTCTCCTATCTGCATAACTACTCCAATTAATCACTAAGCCATGGAGCATACCACAAATCCACTCCAATTGATCACTAAGCCATGGAGTATACCACAAAACCCACTCCAATTGATCACTAAGCCATGGAGCGTATCACCTCACAAACATGATACACATAACATAATAATAGCCACATAAAGCAATGCATCACTGTTAAACACATTATCATAGTAATCAAAACATTTCCATACTTGCATCATTTCCATCCCAATTGTGTTTAAAACGAAGTAAAAGTGTAGGACATAATGAAAACTCACCATATCATAGCTTAATCAAAAAGGTTCCAAGAAGCTTCACAAAGATCTAAACAACAAAACGTATGGATATTAACATCACTTTGGTCATCACTCCAATAAGGTGTAACCTCAACTATGATGGATTCTAAGCGATCTATCAATGTTCTAAACTCATTTTGTACCTTTTTAAATTCTTACATAACTAGCTTACACTTTATTCTTACACTTTCAATTTTCTGGATTTGAGCAGAATTTTAGACTCACTTGCACGCCCTAAACGCACCACTTATACATCTTTATAATTTTTGGCAAAAATTCTACAGGTTTCTAATATGACTTATGAACCCCCAATTATTCCCCCAAAGCTCATACTCTTTTATAAATACCCTTTAGAAAATCATAACACCAAGTGTCCAAAATTCGGCTAGTAACAGACACCCTAAAAGTTTGATGTTAGCTGACCATTTTAAACACCACCCCATACTTAGCCAAAAATCAGGGGTCACACACAACATATGAAATGACTTCCACGTGAATATTAGCCCTTGAGAAGGTGTCTAAGTATTTTTAGAAAAATCAAAACCCTAACTAAAACCCGTCAGAAAATTCACTGTTTTGCACACTTATCTTATAAAGATTATTTGACAACCTTCCCGACCACGAAAACCCTTGGGGCTGGATTCTTTGGAAAGAAGACTCAGAGGGATACTGTTTAAAAAAAGAAACTCTTAAATATCATTCTTCATCATAGAGAAAATCGCTCGTGAACACAGCCCTAATTCTGCTCAACACTAAATCAAGATTTCATGCAAACCTAACCATGTAATTTGCATGGTATATGCCCCTAATTCAATTCATAATCATACCTATTGACATTAATTACTCATTAAGATCTGTATTTTATTACAACCCTAATCCATCATAATTAAGCTATAAGAATTAAAAGATTTAAAGATGTTTAATATATTTACCTTTATGCGCAAAACCCTAACAAAATTCTTGAATCTTTCTTGGTTCACTTATGGCAGTCGACTATTTTTTTGTTCTCCAAGGATTATGGGATGTTTTAGGGTATTAGGGGAAAAGGAATTATGGGCTAGGCCTTTTATTTAAAGACCCTAACTATCCTAGTCCAATTCTAATTAGGCTTATACAAAAATTAAAACCCAAAACCCTTTTTTTAATTAAAACCGATCGCCCCCTCTTCCCTATTTTTATTTTTATTTTTTTTATTATTAATTACTTAATTTTAATCATTACCTTATGTTTTTATAAAAACCTAAGCTAATTTGAGTCTACCTTTTTATTTAAACGCAACAAACTAGACTTTCTGAAAATAACTTTTTATTTCCAAATTCACTTGCTAAATATGGAAAGTTTGATGTAAACTTCCATATTTCAATCACACCTTTCCTTTCCAAAAACCATATATATTCATAAACGCTTTAACCTTTAAAACCAAGATTTGACGTAGCTACACATGCAAAACATCATTCATTTCCAAACTCCCCACTCAAAAGAATGGATTACTTAACTCAACTTATGTGCACACATAACAAAATGATCATTTAAATTCAAAAACGATCACATGCACATATAAATACTACACTTATAAATCAAAATGACCACATAGCACACAAGAGTCACATAAAACGAGCAAAAAGCTAAAGTCTAAAGGCATAAGCTAACCTGCTCAAACCACGGTTGTCACAGCATCCCCTCTTTATGAGAATCCTATCCCGAGATTCAACAAGCTTGATCTACCACGCGATCAACAAACAGTTGAGGATACTTAGACTTCATATACTCCTCACGTTCCCAAGTAAACTCTGGGCCACGTTTAAAGTTCCAACGAACCTTCACAATGGGTATTCTACTACGCTTTAAACTCTTAACCTCACGGTCCATAATCTCTACAGGCTCTTCAACAAAACGTAAAGTCTTGTCGATTTTAATTTCATCTATCGGTACATGCAACCCATCTTTAGCTAAACACTTTTTCAAATTTGACACATGGAATGTGTCATGCATCCCAGCCAATTCCTCAGGCAACCTTAACCGATAATGTAACACCCCCATTTTTACAATATAGCAGCGGAAGCTAATCTGGGGTATTACTTCATGGATACAACAATCATAATCATAGAAAATGACCCAAAAGAGACGTTTATTCAAAAGATATGTTATCATTCATTTCAAATCAGAGTTTTACAAAGGCAGGTCCCAAAATCTAGAAACATAAAATGTGAATGATAACAAGTTTTAGCCATCTTTATGTCCATGCCACTCCATGCTATAAGTTGCTCAATTACCTGAGATAAACATGCATAAAAAGGGTCAACACAAAGGTTGAGTGAAATTCATAGGTTTGAAATGTAATAGTTGAATATAAGTTATAGTGGAAATACTGGTATTGCAGGGACAATTATCATGGGGAACATTATTTATTGCATCTAAGCTCATGACATCAATACATTAACAGGGAAATCACCGTAGTGATATTGGTTAGGGACAGATATCCCCATGGAAAAGGTAACTTGACAAGGTCATCTATTAGGACAAATATTATGCGTTTGGCTACCCCAAGCATGGGTATACCAACGGGAGCCGTCACCCCCAATAGATCTATTCACAATATTCGCGTTCACTCGCAATGCAAGTAATTAATGATTCATGATATGGAAATAATGGCACTGGAAGCTACTTAGGCAATAATATATCTGGATAGCATACATTTAGAAAACACTTGCATTCATGGTTTATATTAGGTATCACAGGTTTATAAAGTATTCAAAAGATTGAAATATGGGGTTATGAATTCATTAAGTCTTTGAAAAGTAATCACATTGTTATAAGATAAACGAGTATGTAAAAGAGTTTGTAACAAGCATGTATCCCCCTCGTGGGTTTATAAAACATGTAAATAAGTAAAGGCGAGGTTATGAACTTCACCTGGTAGGTAGATGTAATAAATATTCTGAAATGAAAGCTGACGACCTTATCACAATCTTAACCAGGGAATGTGATATAGAAATAGCCACGTCACAACACAACCTGAGTAGAAATGTCAAGTCTTAGGAAGAAGACTGTACTTTAGAACTTGTTTAAGAGTTTATGAGTTTGATTGAAGAGTTTGGAATTATTGTATCACCGTTCGGGCCATCATATGTTAGAAGCCATTCTATAAACGTTTGAGGAGCGAGGGCACTTTAAATCGTAAACCCAACCACTCAGTCAGAACGTAATATCGAGATGGACATCGTAATATAAACTCCCAGATGGTGGTACAAATAAACTTACCGGGATGATCGAATTTTAAGCGTTTTAATTCAATATCTAGAAGAATGTTAACACGAGAACGTTAATTAAGAGTTTATGTCATATAATGTATTGGATATGATTTTACACTTTTTCAAAATGTTAATTTACACCCTAGGTTTTGAAAATTTTACAAATAAGCCCTTGGAGTTTGCATTTTTACGACTTTGGTCCTTCAACTTTGAAAGATATACCAACTAAACCTTGGACTTTGAAAAGTGACATAAATGATCCCTGAGTTTATAACTTTGATAAAATGACACTTTTAGTCCCTTTTAGTTTATAAAGTTTCCGAAAGTAAATTACGATATATACCCCTTGCATGGATTATAATTACAAAACATGTCCAAATTGCTCGAGCCACCGGCTTAGTTTAACATTTCAATAGACATTTATAAGTTATAATAAACTAAAATATGAAGTTTTAACGCAACACAAGTTTAAAATAACGATTCGTTAAGCTAGGAAGTAAAATGGGTCAAATTAGGGTTTCAAAACGTAAACGCGCGGGTTTTAAGTTCAAATTCCTTCATTAATCAATAAAGTGGTTATTTTAACATTATTTAAGCATGCTAGGATAGATTATAACAATACTTAACCATTATAACATTTAGTTTTAAGAAAAACGCGAAATTAGGGTTTCGGGTGTACGGTTTTGGATCAAAATGGAAAATGAGCATGAATTGAGTTATGAAACTTTAACAAGAGTATATTTAGGATCATATGAACATTATAAGGGTGTAGTAGCAGGTATGAAGTTGATAGAACCTGGGTTTGAGCTTCAATGATCAAAAATGGTGGAAATGGGTCGTTTCGGGATATTTCCACTCGTAACGCCTTGTAACTTCTCTCCAATGTTCAATTCTTCAGGGCTTCACTTCTTGAACTTCTTTAATGATCCTAGGATCATATGGGAGCAAAGGATTGCTGCCTTATGGGTTTGAGAAAGAAGAGATGTGGTGCAAATTGGAATGAAGGAGTTAGGGCCCTATTTATAGTGTTAGCAACCCTTAGAGGCCAAGGAACTTTGGTAACCAGGTTATGACACATGGGGGGTGATATGGAGAGTCTAGGGGCTGAGTAAGGAAGGCTATGGTGCAAGGTGGAAGCTTATGAAGGTTGTTTTGGGTGTAGTGGTGGCCGCGGCTGAAGTAGGCCAACAAGGCCATCATGTGGCTTCATTTGAGACCAAGAAATGGTCATAGCAGGTGGGTAAGCTGCTTGAGGGATTCTAGAAGAGGTTCACATAAGAATTTTGCACTTGGAATGGTTTAAAATGGGTCAAAATTGATGGTGAAGGGGTTCGGGCTGTTTTGGGGTTCGACTAGGGTTTCACAAGTTTTCAAGCTTTTATTTCATGTGTACTTGATTAAGGATAGTTAATATATGTAGCCAAGGTCTGATATAGGAAGGATTAACAAAGATTAGCAATTGGTTTGGGTTAAAACGGATTAGAATTAAAGAAATGAGGTCACGGGTTTGATTAGGGCACGTTTAGGGTTTTCTTGACTTTCTTGGTTTATATTTTGCATACTCTTGATTAGGAATGATGGAATACAGATCCTAGAGCTTAAATAAAGTATTATCAATGAAGTTTGATCATTGGTTTTAGTTAAAATGGGTTGAAATTGAAATAATTAAGCCGTGGGTTGGATTAGGGCTTGTATTGGATTCATTAGGGTTTTCTAGCTTTGTAATTCTCGTACATTGTTGAAGAAAGGATGGTTAATGATGGATAAAGGTTTGTAAACTCATTTTATAGGTTTACAATGACTCTTGGTTGCTTACTTGAGAATGAGATGGTCTGAAAATGAGTAAACGGGTCAAAATCACAATTAGGGTACAATTAGGGTTTCCTGGATTTATTTCTTGTGTAATTGAAGTAGAATGATGAAATGATGATGGAATGATGTTTGAAAATGATTGATAATGTTATAAATTAAGTTATTAAAACTTATTTGAGAGTTGGTTTAGGTTTACAATGGATAAAAATGAAGAAACGGGTCATAGTGTAGTATTTAGCTCGGGTTAGGGTTTCTGAGTTTTAAATTAGGGTTTTAAGAGTAAAAATGTGTATGAAAGATTATGAATAGAATAATTAGGGTTTACACATTGTATATTGAGTGTAGTAGCTTGTACACAAGTGATGGTGAAGAAATTAGAATGAAAACAGAGGTAAAATGGCTATTTTAGATGTCATGCTTAATGACTTGTACATTGTGCTTTGAAAACTTATACTTGACTTGGAGGGAGTTTATATTTCAAATGAAATGTTATATTACTTGTATATATGCTTTAGTAGCTTGTACATTCACTTTAGATATTAACCCTTCATGGAATTCGGGTTTAGAGGTATACGATAACGGTTTAAAGCCCGTTTTAATATAACGTTGTGAATGGTACATTATAGGAATAATGTACTTTGTATATGAATATTGACTTGATATGTTATGATGTTTGGTTGACATATATTAAGATAGATTATGCCTATAGATAGGTATGCCTGACCGTTACTTTAGTTATGCCAAGAGTTTTGTACATTCCAATAATGTCAAAGAAAAGTACTATAATAAAGCGAAAAATTTCCCCAAAAAAAGGTAAGTTCATATATAACTGATAGATTGTACATCATCTAACTTAATAGATGGATATTTACATTTATGAAAATTGTGGGTTGTTATAGTCTCCAGCCCCTACCAGAAATCTCACCCGAGATATAATTGTAACTTGAAGTGATTATCGAAAAAACTGATGAAATTTGGCTCGAATTATCGTCTCACATTCCTCCATGTTAATCTCTGGTCCTCTTTTAGAGTTCTATCGTACCTTGATTTTAGGAATACGACTTCGCTTAGGTTGTTTGATTTCACGATCTATAATTTCCACTGGTTCTTCTACAAAGTTGAGTTTGTCGTCGAGCTGAAGTTCTTTTATTGGAATGATGAGAGATTCATCGGATAAGTATTTCTTGAGATTAGAAATGTGGAAAGTATTGTGGATGCTACTAAGCTTTTTAGGAAGCTCTAGTTTGTATGCCACTGGGTCAATTCGTTCAAGAATTTTGAATGGTCCAATGTATCGTGGATTAAGCTTTTCTTGTTTTCCGAATCGAAAGATACCCTTACGGGGTGATACTTTTAACATAACACGATCGTCAACTTGAAATTCTAAAGGCTTTCGCCTTACATTGGCATAACTTCTTTGTCCATCTCTTGCAGCTTGCAAGCGTTGATGAATTTACACGATCTTTTTAGTGGTTTCCTTAAATTTAGCTGAGAGTTGTAGTGGTATTGTTTAGGAATAGATGTAAGTACTGGGAATGAATTTGATCTTTATGTTAGGCTAATCAAGATCACAAGTCCACGTGTATGATGCATTTATAACTATTTTGCGCACCATGATTATAATTACCTCCTTTTACACGTCTACTTATTTTCAAGATCACACCTCTTGATGACAGCCAATAGAATTTCTTTAGATCCTGATAGAACCTGGGTAGATGGAATACGTTGCGCCACTCAGATCGTAAGAAATCGTTATTCATTAACCTTTAAAAGTCAACATCAAATAAGAATGCTATCAAAGTGGTATTGTAAGATGTTTTGTATTGTAGGGGTTTATTTTCTTTGTCCAAATTTTCATACCTATGGTATTGAAATCATTTGACATTAGCATAGTATTCTTGTGTGTTTCCTTGTTATATACATTGGCATAATATAACAGAGAAATTAGTATACGAAGAACATGGAATGATGATGTTAATGAATGATTATGAATTTGTAAGAGGGTTGCTAATCATGTGAGATATAGATATTTGGAATGAAAATGATGATGAAGTAATAATGAAAATGTTTTAAAGTGAAGAAAAGAAAAGTATATGTACAAACGGATTGAAAGAAACTTGTTTGTACATATGTTATATACTTAAGCCTAGCTATATTTATAATTAGTAGTCACTTACAAAAAGAAGCGTTCAATCTCCTGGTAACTTAGAATTTAATAAATTCATAGGATTACAAGGTTTATAATTTCCTTATTCAAATGAAGAAGTGACCTAATTCATTTCAATAAGATGATCATAAATCATCTTACCTAAGCATAATAAAAAAAACATGATATGATAATGTGTAGAAAATGATATGATCATGAATGGTTAGATAATATTGAGATGTTGATTGTACTGACGCCCATACAATCGAGGCTGATAATAAAGGTATGAGGAGAGTATTCAGAGTTGAACATAATGTAATTTGACAAATGATGTCGAATTTTGATATCACCAGATAACAAGATCTAACAGAATCACACTTTATTATTTCATGGATAACATTACATACGAACTTTACATATAAGAAAGAGTTGATACTTATGCTAATTATCTTGTAGTAGGATAAAAGTAACAAACAACAAGGATTGTTGCATGATGATTGAGGTTTTTAGATTGAAGAAGATTCTGATGAGAGTTGAATATCCTCGAGAGTTATTTTTAGGGTAGAAATCCTAAAGTGAACAAAATTAAGCCATCCCTACGAATCTATAGAGTACCTATGGCCCTGTTGTTTTGCTTTGAAGCATTGAATAAGCAAAATGTCCTTTCTTTCCCACAGGAGCATTTACAATTACGGATATGGTTTTGAAGATTTGTTGTTCTAGTGGTTGTCTTTTTGTTTCTGCAGATTCATGGTCAGATGTCCTTATCTTGTTGCATAGAGTCCGACACTTGACCAGTACAAGGGAACCTATTGATGTAGGGTGCAACTTTCACACAAACATTAGTTTCCAAGTATATCCTAACCGGTTTCCATTAGCCTTCGTAATATATCTTGCTTCCATTTGCTGTTGAAAGGTGATTATTGTTGCGTGGTTATTGTTATGGTTATCTGGAATTTTATGTGTTGTCGTGTGTATTTCCTTTCATTATTATCAAACTTTCGTGTTATGGTTATGTATACATGTACAGAAATAGTGTTACATTACATTGCTTATTAACTTCTGGGTCATGGTAAATGGCCTTTCTCCATTTTCTTGGATCTCAGTTGAGGACAATACTGTACTCTATCAAGAGTCTATACATTCAGACCAGGTGATCTAATAGGCTTCTTCTATTACCAATTGGACTGTATTCCCAACCAGGACAAAGCTACCTTAGTAAGGAGTACTTAACAGCAAATCTCACTTTGTCCTCTTACTTCGGTGCACATTTGAGCTACGAAAAATACTCACTCAGTAACGTATTAAACCAACATGTAGGCAACAACTCTTCTGTACCATTGTGAAGTAAGGAAGGTAGATAGTTTTATGAATGTCTAGTAGTTTTCCTCCTTTCCCCTCCCTCTTTTTGCTATGGAATTCTCTATGTGTACGATTGTTCCTATTTGGAAGTTTTCGGAATTTGCCATTGCAGGCAGCTTTACTTTTCAGAGCGGAGAGATGCCAATAATAATCAGTATTTTCGTGATGGCATCCAAAGTAATGACTGGCGTTTCAGATGTTGACGACCTTTTGGGAGGCATTCTAATCAACATAAAGAATATACCACGTAGTAGAATGAAATCAAAAGTTTATTTGAAATGTAATGTAAAATAAGATTGATGCTTAAGATGCTTAAAGAGAAAAAGCTTATATTTTGGAATTTAAAGCACATTTAGAAAGTTTGGAATGATCATAGGGAATACGGAGATATAAGATACAAATTAATAATAGAATAAGATATAAAGAGAGAGATAAGGTTGGTAACTAATAAGGTATTGAAATGGGTTTATCCTTTATAAATAACTTGGCCTTTTTACGGTATCATAATCAAAAAAGATTTGACCAAGCTATTTATTTATACCAATTCAAGGCACACAACATCCCTTGACTAGGATAAATCTAGAAACTTGGTTTATAAAGTTTGTTGATTCTGAGCTGGTAGATGAACATCTAAAGATCCTTCCCATCCTAATCTCGTTTGGTGACACGCTATGGATTTATCAATGAAGTTGTTAAGATCGGAAAATTCTATAGTGAGCAAAGGACAAAATGCTTATCCTTTTTTTCCTTAACCTTGCTTTCTTTTGGAAGTCTGATAATCTGAGTACGGATTCCCTAAAGTTCGGCTCATAGTTTACCGTTAACCATTTATAAATATACGTTCTTCTCCAAATCGTATCAATGCGTGAAGATAGAGTTCTCAAAATAATTCAAGAAATCTTCGACTTTTTTCTCATTATTTTCAGATACATCTTTATATCTGAACCAATTATTTCCTATTTCAAATACCTGATGAGGTTAGGAGTATAAACTGAGTGCGAAGTTGATTGATACCAAATTACAAGTTGTGATTCCGGGATGAATTAAATAACGAATTGAGGAAGAAGATTGGGGACGGATTCGCTTCTTAAGGTTGTAGTATTTCCTCAGGAATAAATAACTAGTCAATGAATTAAATATTAGTGGATGTTGTTAATGACCGTGAGATTGGGCGAGTCAAAAAATAGCTTGTAGAGTAATAAAGGGATCTGGTGATGAAATAGTAATATTCTTCTGAAATAGAAATAGCTGTTGAGGGAAAACGATCTCTCAAGACAAAGGATAATGTATATAATGTGTGAATCACGGGTGGGAAATGTGACAAGATAGGTGGGGACGTTATACCCAAGTTATCTTTAGAGAGACGTTTTCCTTGAGATCTTACCCGAGAAGAATTAAAAGAACCTTGCCTTCAGCTTTCCTATCTCATACTGCTTTCTACCTGTTGACCTAGCTGAAGCTGCTAGGGAAAAAAAAATAATCTGGTGAGACCAGAAGGTAAAGATTATAGAATAATCATAGAGAAGAGAAAAAGCATCCTCGATATCAGAAAGAGAGCTGTTTGGTGGAGAAGACATCATACATCGTGATAACAACCTAGTATGTAAATAACATAAGTTATTTATAAATAGTTATAATATAATGTATAGTTTAACATACTTAAAGCCGAAATGTAGTGGCACAGAGGACTTTGGATTGGGCTGAAAATGAATGAGGTTATATTATAAGTTTTTGACTTATTGTACTCTATAACCATGGCGCGAAACCAATATGTAACTCCCCTTTTTATACTAAAGCACGAAGCTAATCTGGGTGGTATAACTTCATGAAACATCCCACACAATCATAATCATAGAAAACGACCCAAAATAGACGTTTATTCAAAAGATATGTTATCATTCATTTCAAGTCAGAGTTTTACAAAGGCAGGTCACAAAATCTAGTTACGTATAATGTGAATGATAACAAGTTTAGCCATCTTCGAGTCCATGCCACTCCATGAGCGTAGGATATTCTCAATAACCTTATAATAAACATGATAAAAATTCATGCACAAATGATGGATGAAAATTCTAGGTTTAGGTAATATAATTTGAATGCAAATGCGATATTTGGGTACAGATATACACCTAGTTATTTGAAAACATATTTATTATTGCCATAAGCACATGAAAATCCGAAGCATTAGGGTAAGGATGATACGGTTATAGCCCCTGCGGGTACCTTTGCCAAAATACCCGCTGATTTCATAACTTGATAGTGCAATGGTTCCACGTAACTGGGTAACACCAATCGGGGATTCCATCCCAAATAGGATCTATTCACATCAATTGCTGCTTACTACGGAGAGTAATTAACGGTTTCATTATTACGAGGACTTAAAGGCAAAGCAGTTTACTTAGGCAATAGAAAAATTGAAATAGCTACCAGAAATAATAGCATTCCATGTATTATAGCATGTAATCCCCCTCGGCGGGTTTTAAAAACATATGAAAGATTGGAAATGCGATGCTAAGACATCACCTTTTAACAGTTATCGGGAAATTGATAGCTAATGTATAAAAATGATTGTAACAGCTTAATTCCCAACACTGCAACCTTATAAATATATGTAAGTCTTAGTTTGATTGAATATATAAGTTTTTGGATATTGATGTTGATTTTGATATAAAAATTATCATAACACCGTGATCGGCCATCATAGTCAGAAGTCCAGTACAGTAAACTTTTTAGTGGTAGCTAATGGCACTATTAAAAATCGTAAACCCAACCAACTCAGACATAACGTAAATACCACGATGAAACTGCTTAAATGATGTCCTAGAAATTGTGTGAATGAATATAGAACCTTGGGAATGATTGTTTTGAAACCACAATAATGAAGAATGATATAATGATTATAACCATAAGCAGTTTTAGTATTTATAGTTCAATATTTAGTTGGAGAATGTATTACGCAATGAGTAAGCGTAATTAAATTTATGTCATAATACTGATTGGATAATGATTTTTATACTTTTTTCAAAAGTGTTCCATTTAGACCCTGTGGAATTTGGAAATTACAAATAAACCCTTAAGGTTTTCACTTTTTAAAATAACGAGACTTTGTTCCTTCAACATATAAAAGATATAACCAACCCAAGTAAACCTTGTACTTAAGAAATGTAGACATAAAGACCACCTATAAGTTATAAGTACTTTGATAAAATGACAAATTCAGCCCCTTTATGAGGTATTAAGTTGACAGAAAGTTACCGATTATAGACCCCTAGCATGGATTATAAATACACAAAACTGTCCAAGAGATACCATGACAGAAAAAAAGCTTATTTTAACATCATCAAAAGATAATTTATACGTTAAATAAACTAAAATATAAAGATTTACACAACACAAGGGTTTATTAATTTAACGATACTTTAAGTTATGGAAGCAAAACGGAGTCAAAATAGGGTTTTAAAATGAAAACGCACGGGTTATAAGGGTTCAAATTCTTTAGTCATGACTTATCAAAGCACTTATTTTAACATTGTATAAAGCTTATTAGGATAGATTAAATAACAAATCACTTAACAAGTGTTTTAAGGCTCATAGTTTAAGTAAAAACATTGAGAATTAAGGTGCAGGTGTGAGCGGGTTTTGGAGTCAAAATGGAAAAATGATCATGAATTGAGTTTGGAAACTACTTATTAACAATAGTAATAATTTAGGAATCATAATGAACATTATAAGGGTGATGTAGTAGCAAGAAAGTTAGTACAGTTCAAAAAACCTGGGTTTAGAGCTTAAAAATGGATCAAAGAAATGAGGTGAAATTGGTTCATTTGTTTATTTTCGGGTAGTATTTTTTTCCTAATATTTTCCCACCTCTAGTACCGGCCAAGTATCCAATAAAAACCTCCGGGGCATCAATTTCGCCTCTTCACAAAATGCTTCAAAACCACCCTTCTCAACTTAAGAAATCCCCTACCCCCCCCACCCCAACACAAAAACCATCATCACACGTACACCATCCCTTTCTTCTCCCCCGGCTATGCTCCCTTCGATAAGTCAATCCACACCATTTAAATCTGCATCCTTGGTCTGTTCTTCTGCGTGAGAGTAGGCTCACTACGCCCAGCTTCCCCACAGTATTTTGAGCACACATACCGTTGACAAAAATTAACCGATGAACAAAGGCACAGCCGCAACTCACTTCAGATGGGAAACAAGACATCCTCCAACTAACTGTTGATAAGACCCCCCATAATCCTTATACTCTCCCTACGCACCCCAGCATACCCGTTAAACTTTCACAGCGTCATTACAATCATCCCCCCCAGCTTACTTAACTATACATCAGTATTACATATAATTCATTTAAATTATCGAATACTCTCTCCGACAGCCCAAGCTAGTCCAAGAGCTCAACAAATAAGCCCTCAATGCAAGGACAAACATAGGAAACGCAGCATGAGGGATACAAGAAGAGGATACACATCCGAGATAAACACTTAGAATGTTTTTTAAAAAAAGTGTCAAAATTAATGTGAATGGGGTTCGGGCAATTTTGTGTGTGTTCTACTAGTTTTCAATAAGTTTTCAAGCTTATAATTCATGTGTAATAGATAAAGGATAGTTAATATATGTAGCCACAAGTTCTGGAAATTGGATGATAAACAAAGTGATTAGCAATAGGTTTGGGATAAAAACGGATTATAATTATGGAAGAAATAGTTCACGGGATTTGATAAAGGGCACGTTTAGGGTTATTTCCTAAAATTCTTGGTTTAAATATTTTGTCATCCTCATGATTAGGAAATTAAGTAATACAGATCCTAGAGCTTAAATAAAGTATTATCAATGAATTTTGATCGTTGGTTTTAGTTAAAATGGGTTGAAATTGAAAGAATAAGTCGTAGCTTGGAATTAGGGTTCATATAAGGCTTTTAGGGTTTTCTAGCTTTGTAATTCTCGTACATTATTGAAGCAAGGATGGTTAATAATGGATAAAGGTTTGTAAAATCATTTTATGGGTTTAAATTGACTCTTGGTTGCTTACTTGAGAATGAGATGGTCTGAAAATGAGTAAACGGGTCAAAATCACAATTAGGGCACAATTAGGGTTTTCTGGATTTGTTTCTTGTATAATTGAAGTAGAATGATGAAATGATAATGGATTATGATTGAGAATGTTGTAATTTATGTTATTATAACTTATTTAAGTATTGTTTTAAGTCTACAATGGATAAAAACGAAGAAACGAGTCATGGTTTAGAAACTAGCTCGGTTTTAGGGTTTATGGTTTTGAATTAGGGTTTTGAGTGTAAAAAGATGTATGAAAGTTTATGAATAGAATAATTAGGGTTTACACATGTATATAAGAGTGGTAGTCGCTTGCACATAAGTGATGGTAAGAAATTAGAAATGAAAATGGAGTTAAAAACGGCTATTTTAGAGAATCATGTCCTATGGACTTGTACATTACATTTCGAGGACTTGTAACTTTAACTTGAAGAGATTTTATAATTGAAATGAGATGTTAAATTGCTTGTACATAGGACTTATTAGTAGCTTGTACATTTACTATAGGATTTAATCCTTCATGGAAATTAAATAAGTTTAGGGCATCCGATAATGGTTTAAAGCCCGTTTTGATATGATGTTGCAAATGATATATTCTATGAGTAATGTACTTTGTAATAATGATATTATAATATTGAATTGATATGTTATGATGTTTAGTTGACATATATGAAGATATGATTGCCATAGATAGGTTGCCTGAGCCCGTTAACTTTAGTTATGCAAGAAATGTTGTACATCGAGATATTGGCAAAGTAAGTAATGTAATAAAGCGAAAAAATTCCCCCCTGAATAAAGGGTAAGTTCAAAAGGGTATAACTGATAGAAAGAAACACAACTAAACTTAAAAATGGATATTTACATTTATATAAAATAGTGTGGTAAGAAATATACACTGTCACCCCCCTCTCCCTACTAATTATCCCTAATGTATCAGCGCAATGTATCAAATGATTATTAAAATATACAATTAAAATTAAAATCATAAAAACCGATCAAATGAATTTTGAAAACTACAAAGAAGGATTTCTCTTGAATAAATCATACTTGATTATTATGCGAATTTTTTGAATAATATTTCCTTTTAGAATTAATATTTGTCGCCATCAAACCTTTTATTTCCATCACAATGATCATGAATATTGCACAAATGATCTCGAAACTCCTATAGACAAAAGGTACATGTCTTAGAAAAGGTACATCTTAACTTTCTTATTCTTATAAATTCATGTATCATATGTAGTCATAATGGAGAACTATCCAGATCATACTATCAGGGAAGTTTTTCCTTCGTATCTAATTCCCTATTTCCCGCATATATTTTAACTGTTTTTACTATACCAACTACGGACGTTGGTATAATTTAAGTGGGGGGATGGAGAATTAGAACGTACTTGTCCTTATTTTCACAAATAAAATGCTACACACTTAAAAATGGACCAAATTAAAAAAAAAATTAGCATACTTTTGGTGAAAAATCATTAGTTATATTACCTCGCGCATTATAACCCTTAATGTCTATTTGTGAGAATTAATCCTATCCGTTTCTAATTGATTACTAAAATTCCACAAAAATATGAGTGTGTCGGTGATGTAATGGACTTTAGAACTTAGCCTGGTATATCACACGAGGCCTCAATGATGAGTAACTAAGGATTGTAGATGGGAGTAGTCATATTAACCTGGTGAATATCAAGGAATTAAAAACCCAGAAATGCCAACATGTCGTTTTATTAACTAACTACATTGGTTAGTTAACCCCCGTGTAACCCTTTGCTTACTCTCACTTTTAGAATAAGATACCCCTAGAATAACCTGCTGATCCATTCCTTTCTTTTTCCACACAATTAAAAATTGTTTCGTTTCACCTTTACACCTTAGCATACCGTGTAGATTAAAACCTATTTTAATCAATGTTGCAAGTTGCTTTTGTGTAAAGTTTTGTAGTTCCTACGTCAAAGTGAAAAATTTTCTATCTCTGTAAAGGTCGGGAAAATTGCACAATACAGTGGAAATATTTGTAGCTCGTGTATTTTGCTACTTTCGTAATTATGTATTATGTTCGTAGAAGAAAATTTCAAAGGAAAAATCAGTCGGACGAATGATGATAGTGAAGACGGTGAAATTACACGGAGGTTTATGATGTATTGTTGAAGAAAAATAGTTGAAAGAAAGATAGTCGATTCATTGAGCTTATACCGATGTTATTATTTAAAAAGTGATGCGATTAAATACCGATGATACGATGCAAAAATCAACGTTGTATAGTCTTGTAAAAAGCTGCTGATATCCGCACTTATCTTGTTAAAGTAGTAAAGTTGGGAAAGTCAAGTGGAAGTTAGACGTAAGGGAACGCCCAACTTAGGTTTGTCCTTGCATCTTATGATCAAGACGTCAGAATATATGTTTCAAGTCATTGTCATGGACCGGTCGGAAAGTACTAGGAAGCACACCCTATTTGTTGGCTTAATCTATTTGTTTTGTGAATTTTTATTTAACAACCATTATACTTCCTCTATCCTGATAAGAACCTTAGGGAATCTACTCGAATGAGGATGTGTATAGAGCAATGGATGTTGTTTACGGCTGTGTATGCATGTACAGTTGCCCTTGTTGGATGATGACCTCGGATGAAAGTCACAAGCATGCATACCCAAATATCGATCTACATCTTAATGATATACGAATGATTAAACCCGAGCCTACTTATAAATACCCAATTTACCTTTTGACTTGTTACTCCTTAGCTCTAGAGGTGGAGATGTGTATCCTTGCCAAGCCTATAATACGAAGCTAATCATGACCGAGCAATTAAGCGACCACTAAAATGTTACACCCTAGATTAGTTGAGTGATCAGAGTGTTTTCATTCCTATATTTCGTGAGGTGCTTGGTTTTGTACAGGTGGTTAGAACGAAAAATGTACTTAACAAAAAAATCCTTAACTTCGGTTGGGATACATTTTCAAAAACCTTTCTGAATTCTACTTAAGGACAAGTAGGATTCAAGTGGGAGGATATTTGATAACATCAAATAACGTCACATTTTACCATCATTTATCCCATACATTTTACCCACTTTTATATAATTATTGCAAGATATTGGTACTTAATTGCTTAAAGTTTATGATTGCAGTAATTATGGAGTAACTTGTGAAGAAGAAGCTAAAAGGCACAATTCTAGAGCTAAAATGAAGACATTTGAAGAAAACACTCATCTGACACCATACGCCGTATCCAGCAAAGAAGATACGGCGTATCAGCGCCAGCTCATCACAAGAATACACGTAAAAGATCAATTCCCGATTCGGCGTATCACTCTTCATCCATACGCCGTATGCACAGCTGGTCATCAGTTAAAGATATGCATTTAATGTGATTGATGGTAATTAATCTTGATTGATTTGATCTTATCGCGTACTCCAAGGAAATTAACCCTCTACGCCGTATTCACCTCTCTCCATGCGGTGTATCGAGGCATTTTTCAGACACTATAAATACTGGACTTAATCTATACCATACTCACTGAAGACGAATTTTCCAAGATTTTAAAAGCAGCCAAGGTCAAGCACCAACCATCATTCCATAGAAGACATCATGTAATTCTTACTTTCTTAATCATTCGGTTTATAATTATTTGATCACATTTGTAAAATTACAATGATTGCGGGCTAATACCCTCGGGTATTAGCCATATTAATGAAGATTATAATGTTTGGCTTGTTTTAATCTGGCTTGCTTAATTTATCATTGTTGTTTAATTATGTTTATCTTCTCATACTTGTTTATTTGCTTGTATATGAGACCTATCATTTAATTGGGTCTAGTGAGACTTAACCCATAATCTAGATGCTGGGATAGCTCTCCATGTTGTGTATTGTATACCCGAACCAATAGGATCACAAATGACACCATGTCCTTACCATTTGATTATGAGCTTAGTTGGACCGGCAGGTGACCCGATAATTATTCAACAAGTATTGTTCTTAATTAATTAGTATTGATTTGGTTGGTGGACTTCCGACATATAAAACAACATCAAGCAATAAGTGGGTAAATTCTCAATGGGCTAGGGTATTAACAGGATCACCACTGCTTTAATTCCCTATGATAGATTATAATTAGACTAATGGATGCTTTATGCGGATGTGTTAATCGTGACAGGATTGTTCGTATCTAGGTCTTAGGAAGAAGAACCGCCTAAGTCTTAAGAATGAAAATGGCCGCGCCTCGAACTAAAAAAGTTTTAGCCCATTCACTAAACAAACAAACCATCATTTAATCGGATTTAACATAGTTAATATAGTTTTCTATCATTTGGCTTGTACCTCTTCTTTATCTTGTGATTATTTGCTTATGTGTTTATTATGTTTAGAATTAATATTTGTCGCCATCAAACCTGTGCCAGTCTCTCAGGGTGAAAACCCCCCATTTACCTCTAGTAAATATGTACATCATAGGTTTAACCAGTAATTAGACTAATATATATAGCTTAAAATACTGATAGAATATTAGGTTAACTTTCGCTCTTAGTGTTCGACACCCTACTTACCGTATCGGTAGCTACATCTTGTAATTGGGTTAACACGCCCGTTTTAGAGTGTATGTGTTTCCTGGTTTGTCGGCTAAATATAAATGTAAAACGTTGAGATAAACACTAAATATAACACCACACTACAACCCGATTAATGTTTATGGCGCCGTGTCGAGGAGTTGAATTATTTAAACAGTTAATTCTAAATAGAGGTTTTAACCTTTAACTTGCTTAGTGTAAACTAATTATATTAATTTTGATTGCTAATTGTGTGTTTAAATTATTGCATTATTTAATCATGTTTTAAATAGTATTCTGTTCTGATTGATCACCTGATACGGCGTATCCACCAGTTAGATGCGGCGTAGCTAACCTTCTGCTCAAGACAATGTATTGCTTTTACAGTCTAAACGGCATATCTGTTCTCCAAAATGATTCGGCGTATTCTGTGAACGCAATACGGTGTACTGCTATTCAACAGACCCATACGGCATATACTGATCAATAGGATACGGCATATTTGTCAACTGATACAGTACCAATATTTCATTTTCGGTTTTCTGTTTTGATTTATGTGTTCTCTCCCTCGAGGGCACATCCTACTGATTATTTTGCTCTTGTTCTCATCTAAGAAAAGGATCACAATGGAAGGGCCGATCATGAATGACTACATTTCTGCTACTCGTAAAAGCTTTGTCTCAAACGATAACGATGGAAATATGATCGAGAAGAACTTCATTGAGATTAAAGGGACATTCTTGCTGAAAATTCACGATAATGCTTTTAAAGGGAATGATGGAGAAAATGTGTTTGAACACATTAATAGTTTTCTCGAAGTAGTTGAGCTGCTTAAAGTAAGTTGGCTAAGTCATGAATGATTTAGACTTAGTGTCTTCCTCATCTCACTCTCAGGTGTCGCGAGCGAATGGTTTACAAATGAATGTATCGGCATGTGAGTCCCAATGAATAGATCTTCTTAGCTTGTTAAGGCTTAGTTAACTTGAATAGATTCAAACTAACTATATGAGAAATAATGATTATGAATACTACAAGTTATGCGGAATCTAACTTGTAATACAAAGAAGAACAATGTAAACAAAACTTTAAATATATATTGATTGCAAATATTCTGCCTAGGTTACAGAATAACTAGCTATGAAAACTTGATATAACTTGATGTGAAAATTGATATCTCTAACTATGCCGTAGGGTTCCTTTTATACACTTAAGGAAAACCCTAATGGGCTTACAAAACGCGTTAAGTGATCATGCATATCTATTCCTAATATAACTCATGCATATCACTTAAGCAGTACTAACTATATAACTAACAGTACTAACTATTATACTAACAGTACTAACTATACTGGCAGTACTAATAATGTACTGGCAGTACTAACTAACTATAACTAGCAGTACTAAGTGTAGAAGCTCTGAATCCCAACAATCCTCACCTAAACTTGTTATTTACCTTCAAATCTCAAGTTTCTTTGTAAAAAATCTTTAACCTACACAGTATGACTGAATCTCCAAACATTCTTTCTACTTACTTGTAAAATAACTTTGACCTTATAAACCTAGAAGTTCAAATGTCCATCTCCATTTTCAGATCAACCTCTAGTATTTAGCATAACATTTTGATAGCATTTTCTTGAATAAGTTGGATAACTCTTCTATATCATGCATTGTGAATGGAAATTAAACATTGTCCATAAAACAAAATATGAATTCAATACATGAATCAAATAGTCCCCCCCCCCCCCCCCCCACCCCCCCCTCCCCATCTTATCAATTATATATCGATGTTGATGCCTGCCAAACTTTCATCTTCTCATCAGGTTTAAACAAAGACTTCAGATCTCCCCATAACAACAAGTCATATCCTTCTGTCTTGAGGTTGGCACACCTTCTTCTACTAGTCTGTTAGACCATTACATCCGTGTCTGTCAAAATCAACAATCACTCATTAAAAATCTTCGAATACTTGAACCTCCATCGGCTCTGATGGATTGAAAATACATAAAGTTTCCATCATGGCATGAGTCTCCAACAAGCTATTGGAATACTTAGTACCCCACATAAAAAAGATTCAATTTTTCATAAGCCAAAATTCTTCTCTGTGGAACCAGATCCAAATAGGCTTTAAGTTCTTCCTTCTCTATATCATCTTCTATCTTTTGCCTTTTTATACTTTCTTCACTTTGCTTTTCACCTTCTATTTTCCTTGCAAGTGATTTCTTTCTACTTCCTTTCTTTTCACTACCTTTTTCTTTTTTAGAATCCATGGGTGCAAAGGATTGAATTTGATCCCATACCTTTTCAAATATAGGTCTAATGTCTTCATACTTCATTCCCTTGAAATAATTCATCTTGTATCCTCCCTGATTCTTTAAGTACATGACCATGTTCTTCCTTACTTCAGCTACAAACTATGGTCTATTCAGCTGAGCATGGTATCTTAACACTGGAGGATCACTCCAATCAATGACATGAGCTTGATCATCTTTAGCTACAACTCTTTCTTGTCCTACATAAATTAAATTCTCTTCTGTAGCATCTACTATTTCAGCATCCCTTGCAATCCTCTGAGTCTCTTCTTCATTAAGTTGTTCTTGCAACCTTACAGCTTCTTCATGCCCAAGTCTCTCTTGCTCTAGTTGCTTCATGTGATTCTTCTAAGGCTCCAGGCGTCTATCATAATTCCTTAACCCTTATCTTTTTTCTTTTCAACACTCTTTCTGATATACACTAAGTTCTCAGCAGCAGTACTAACTTCTGGAATAACAGTACTATGCTCTGCACCAACAGTACTAACTTCTTTTTCTCCTTTTTCACCACTACCTTGATCTTCCACAAGCTCAGTAGGATCTTTCTTCCTCCTAGCACTACCTCAAGAATCATCACTAATCTCTCCGAATCTCTAACTCTTTCATAAACCAGATGATTCCCCTTCATCCTGTATCAAAGAAATAGAGGGTCTTGTCCAATCTCGTAATTTTCCCTCCCCTGTATTTGAAATATCCTCTAGACATTCTTCATCATCAGTAACAAATATCCAGAAAACTCCTTCTAGTTGAGTTTGACTTTGACAAGTCTGCTCTAACTCATCACCTTCTTGATTAAAGTTAGTAAGAGCATACGTAAGCTTGTTTAATTTGTGCCAACTCTGCCTCTAAGCTTGTTACTTTGTTTGACAAATTGGTACATAGAACCGTCAATTCAGAAAGTGATAAACTACCCTCATCATATCCAAGTGATTGAACACTGTGGAAAGGTGATTCATGGGGCATTGGGCATAGCCTCCACTGCATTAGAGTGGGTTAAGTGTTTGGTGGTTGTGAGGTTGATGGGGTACTGACTGGTGTATGTTGAGGTGATAATGATGGTGAAGATGTTATTTTGGATGGAGAAGTTTCAGGTGCACTGATCATAGTAGGAAATAAAGAAAAATCTATTCCAGAATAACCCCTTGAAACCCTCTCATATACCTTAAAGACTTTCTGAGTAAGGGATAGAGTAAGGATAGTGTTCGTGATGTGGGGATTAAAGAGGAGTCTCCTTTGCATGTTTAAACAATTTGTATAAATCTGGGTACATTTAAAAACTTGTAGAGGGTTTTCCATATTCTTAACATAGCATTCAAAATTTAGTTTTGAAAAAATGTAAGGTTGGGGTTCTGTTTGTGGCCAAGTAAATTATAGCAGTTGCTATATTTCTACTAAACTACTCCTAAGTAGTTTTCTTAGGGCTTAAGCAGTGGAGGATAGTATGAATTAGAAACTTCAACTGAGGAGAAAAATGACCCTTTTGAAAAGTAAGTTTATCAGAATCAGTCACATACCCCCATTAGAGCAAGTTATGCTTAAATATCTCTGAATTTGGGTAGAGTAGTAACAACCACCATTAGTCCCTTCCAGACTTTATATGCTTCTTAGAGAGGCATTAAGTAAATAGTCTTTACTGTCCATCAATTGTAGCAGTTAGTTCTAACCGTCTCCATTAGCCTTGGTTTCTAGCAGTAGCTTTCCTCCAAAATTGCTTAATAAAGTAAAACATATATTGTTGTGATTCTCTGTGAGATGCATACTGGAATGATGACTAGCATTCAGAAATCAATGAACCTGATGAAACCCTACACATCCTTCAGACTTTTTGTAAGTAGGTCACCATGTTATCTTAGTCGGAAAAACTCAAATTTATCCATGTGATTAATAAAATAATGAATAAACTTACTGGGATGAGCTTGTTTTAATATGAGTATGACAACTTGGCAAGTTCATTGAGATTATAATGAGAGCACTTATGATTTGTGAATTTGACCGATCTGAATGTAAAAATTTTGATCTTATCTTAAAGAAATCTTACTAATTTATAGAAAGATCATGAATTTCCAATTAGTCAAACCATATATGCTATGTTTTTGGCGAAAATATCTCAACGACTATATTAAAATAAGGAAATTCTATTATGCCTCAAACATACTGAAACAGTAATGTAGCAGGTACAAAGTTTAGCCTAAACAAAACTAACAATTAATCCTAGAGCCGTATAAACATTTTCCAAGCATATAAAGATATACCTGGTATACTAACTTAAATACAGCGGTATTAAGTTTAAGCCCAGCAAGTATATTAACTCCAATCACATTCTAAGTAGATTCTCACAATCCACTCTTTGTGTTTTTATACTCACAATAATCTCACACAATTCATTTTGCTCACCAATTCATTTTTTCTATTTTAAGCACACATCTCTTCTTTCTGTATTTGGCCACAACTTCTCTCTTTCTTTTTTTTTTATTTAATTTTTTGTTTTCTTTTTTTATTTTTTTTTTTTTTTTTTTTTTTTTTTTATTTTGTTTTTTATTTTTTTTTTTTTTTTTTTTTATTTTTTTAATGTTTTTTTTTTTTGTTTTATTTTTTTTTTTTGTTTTAGTTTTTTTTTTTTTTTCTTTTTTGTTTTTATTTTTCTTTTTTTTTTTTTTTAGTTTTTATAGTTGTTTTGTTGTTTTTTGAATTTTTTAATTGTATGTTTTTAATTTTTTTAGTTTTCTTTTTTTTTATTTTTTAATTATTTTTTTTTTTTTTATGTTTTGTTGTTTTTTTTTTTGTTTTTTTTTTTAATTTTATGGTTTTTTTTTAATTTTATTTTTTATTATTTTCATTATTATTATTGTTGTTTTTTTTTTTTTTTTTTTTTTTTTTATTATTTTTGTGTTTTTTTTTTTTTTTTAAGTTATTTTTTTTTATCTATTTTCTTTTAAATGCGCACCAAAATCTCTCAATATCAACAATTTTGGTACATAGGTGCCTATCAATTCTTTAGTTTCATAATGTCTCCCCACTTCCCATGTGTTTAACTTTTTGAGAGAGGTGGTCGATTGGACTTGTTGAGTATGCAGTCCTCAAATTACCTAGTTTGAGCAATTACTACATGTATATTCCCCAATGTGGTTATCCTTAGGGGGAGCTACCAGAACTCGATGTACCCCTACCTCGCAACATACCCTCACCTACCAAAGCACAAAACCCCCAGAACCCCAAGTGAGAGCCATGTTTAAAGTGTACAAATGTAAATAAAGTAAACCACTGTCCCTGCACTGATCTAAGCTAAAAAAGCAGTAGAGGCAACCCTTTTCCATAAAGTCAACCCAAACTTCATAATGACAGCCAGATCACCAACCTTTTATAGGGACCTCCAGACTGAGTATCTTAGGGTCTCCGACCTCTTTTTGCCTAGCAATTACAAATTACACTTAGTAGTATTAATATCTTGCCCTAAACAATTTTAACTCCTGTAAATCAATAATTATACAACAACATGCCTCTATTCATCACAAGCACACTAGAAAAGACTAGATAGACATGTATAACCCATGAATAGAATTTAAGAACTGTTAAACCTCCCCTCAACCAATGTAGCTATAAATTAAACATACCAATGCTTGCCACCAAAAAATTAAATCTGCTTATATCAAAAGCTTTAGTGAGAAGATCTGTAATGTTATTATCTGTGTGTATCTTTACCATCTCAATCAGTCTCTTCTTATAAGAGTCACTATATGAAATGATGCCTGACTCTAGTATCTTTGTTTTAGAATGAACGACAAGATTCTTGATAACACAAATAGCACTCTCATTGTCAACATGAATCTTTATCTACATAAAATTAAATCCATAATCCAACATCTGATTTTAGATCCAAAGCACTTGACCACAGCAGTGAGAAGAAGCAATGTATTCTGCTTCAGTAGTTGAGTTAGCCACCACGGTCTGCTTTTTTACACTGCTAAGAGATTAACCTTGAACCAAGAAATTGACAACCTCTTGTTATGGATTATCCTGTCCAAGCTGGCACTGCAAAGTCATTGTTTGAACAAAGCTTCCAATATAAGAGGAGATTCCTTAGGAAACAAAGGCCCAACTTGATTAAACCTATTAGGTATCTAAAGATTCTTTATAACTGCATTCAAGTGGGAAAAATAAAAACGCAATTCTACCGAACTAAAGGCAGAACTAGAAAACTATTAGCGAGCACAAACTGAAGAACATAAAATCCTTTTCTGAGAGATGTAAGATAACATCAATGACCCACTCAATTGACCTGCATAATGAACAACACGAACCTTACCATCTTCATCCAATTTCAAACCATGTGGTTTCCATAGAGTACTAGCTGTCCTTATACTAGAAAAGCCAAATTTCTCAAGAATTCACCAACGAACTTGTTCCAGACTAATTGAAGATCCCCCATCCTCATTCTGCTAGAATGTAAACCGCAAGAAGAATGCAAGTTCTCCATTGACTCAACTTGAAACCTATATGCATTATCTAGCTTAACTCATCACATAAATACTAATTCGTTGTAACCCAAGATGATTCATCTACAATATGCTTGAACCAGTTAGAATATCACCCGATGAGTCTCTTTAATGAACAAAGACTTGTTAAATTATCCTTAGTAAAATGCATATCCAATCAGATATTTAGAGAGTGGTCTCAAACCAAGCACAGGAGCTCAATAGTAGACTATAGAAGGGATTGTCTCCACTTTGTAGACTTTTCTAGAAATTCAGATCCATAAAACCTAAAGGCTTGGCAAACAATACCTCCTCTTTTCAATAGTGCCATATAGAAAACACTATTAACAGTCACTGGTACACAAGAAAATTCATAAATGATGCAAAGGCAAAAAATAACCTGATTGCTTCAACCCTAGCAACAAGAGCAAAAACCTCATCATAATCAATGCTTCTTCTTGTTTATATCCTTGTGCTACCAGTCTGGCTTTATTTCTTACAACTATTCCCTTTTCATCCTTCTTATTTCTATACACCCACTTTGTACCAAAAGCCTTTTTTCCACTAGGTAATGTCAACAGGGGGATGGTAGGGGGGGGGGTTCAAACTTAAGACCACTCTAGAACCGGTAAAAAATTGAGTATTGGATAAGAAAATCAAACTCTTCAGAAATCCGTGACTGAAAGCAGCCCTCTTGCATTGCTTCAACCCAACTTTCATCATCAAGGGCTTGAGATATCTTTGTGGGTTTATGTTGAGAAAGGAAACAAGCAAATAAGCAATTCTAGAAATCTTTGTGATTTGTCCTTCTCTGCTTTTGGATGTAGCTAATCATAGCATGCTCTCCAAAATTCTTCTTTGTCATGCCCCTTGTTTGTACTGCTGACTTTGGATCCCCAATAATCTGAGCTTTAGGATGAATAGAGTGTACTCTAGTTGTGGGAATAGGACTGACAACAGTGGAAGGTTCCATGTTGTTGAAATCAGCCTCTGCACCCACACTTTGATCAGCATAAGGAGTATTGGAGAGTTTTCCAAGTCATGATCATCATAGGCATTGCCAAAAATGCCAGTACTTTGAATTTCAGTAGTATCCTCCAATTCAGGCATTAGAGGATCATGAGGAAGATTAGCAACATCAATAGGAAAAGATCCACCAAAAGGAACAAATGATGGTCCACTTGATGGTCCAACAGGACTAAAAGTCCTGGATGCACTAGCAGTATTAACTGGTGTGCTAACAGTATTAAAACTGTTAGTACTGCTAGCTCTAGTAATCTTCTCCTGAAGAAGCTGGCTATCACACTGAGCTTCAAATTCTTTTCTAACAGCATCTGATTGCTCTGTAGCCGTCCGTTCCTCTAGATCCATCCTTATCAAGAACAGATTCTATCAAGCTTGATCATACTCCTTGCTGGGTTCTTGTACCGTCTTTTTTACAAGTATCATCATCAACTGTATCATCTCAGCCTTATCATCTGATTTATCCCCCTCTTCTTTTGCTTGAAGAGATTAGATACCATCAATGGGAAACAAAATAATATTGTTGAGATAGACATAATCTCTTCTTCAGTTTGTCCAGCATACAACATTTTTTCTTTCAAACCTGTATGTAGCTATTAGTTACTTGTTGACCTTCATATTTGTATAAGTTTGATTCCCTGCAGTAACTGGTTGATAATTCATAGAATTTGTTAAGGAATCAATATCAAAAATCCAGTTAGGTCCTTGCCCTGCAACATTTGGTTTATTTTCAAGAAAGTTTACATGCAGATTCTCTTCAACTTTTCTGGTTTCAGTATTAAATACCCTGAAAGCCTTGCTATTTACAGAGTACCCAACTAAAAACCCTTCCTCAGCCTTCCCATCAAACTTGCCTAAAGGGTCTAGGGTATTTAGGATAGTAACAGGACATCCAAAAGGTCTCATGAAACTTATGCTTGGTGCTCTGCCAATAATAAGTTCATAGGGTGTCTTGTTATGAGGCTTGGTCACTAGAACCCTATTCAAGACATAACAAGCAGTATTAACTGCTTCAGCCCAAAATACTGTAGGTAGAAGTGAGTCTGCTAGCATAGTCCTAGCTGCCTCAATCAGGGTCCTATTCTTTCTCTCAGCAACTCCATTTTGTTGTGGAGTTCTGGCAACACTATATTCCCTTTTTATCCCTTTTTGCCCACAGAATTCATCCATTTCTCTGTTTTTGAATTCTGTCCCATTATCAGACCTGATTACTTTAACCTTATGGTTTAATTGGTTTTCTACTTATGTTATAAATTTCTTAAGAATCCCACTAGTTTCACTCTTAGTGGCTAAGAAGAAAACTCAGCTAAACCTACTAAAGTCATCAGTCACTACAAGGCAATAGGTCTTATGGTTGATACTCCTTACAGATGTTGGTTCAAATAAGTCCATATGCAACATCTGTAAAGGTTGGCTGATAAAGCTCACATGTTTGGTCTTAAAGGAGGCTTTGTGTTGCTTTCCCTTTTGACAAGCAACACAAGTATGGTCATTTTCAAAAGTCTTTGAAGAAAGACCTCTTACAAGGTTTCCCTTCACAAGTTTATTCATTATTTTAAAATTCACTTGACCCAACCTCGTATGCCATAGCTTAGACTCATCAATTGTGGCTTTTGCAAATAAACGAGTTAAATCTCCAGAAGGAACAACATTCTTTAAATCAAAGCTGTACATATTGTTTTGCTTGGGGACTCTAAGTAGTACTTGACTTTCATCAATTAGCTTAAAGTTAGGAGACAAAACAAGACATTCAGTTTTAGTGAAAAGAACATTGTTTTTCTTGTCACACATTTGTGAGACAGAGAAAAGATTAAACTTCAGTTCCTTCACAAAAAACACATCTTCAAAGTCTATTTTATTAGTTCTTATCTTACCAATACCTGTTATCTTACCACCTCTAGTACTTCCACCAAAGGCAACAAAACCTCCATCAATATCTTGATAGTCAGTAAGTAAGGCTTTGTTCCCTGTCATATGCCTGGAGCATCTACTGTCAAACATTCCTTTATACTTTAAAGCTTGTTGTGGATTCCCCTACACAAAAATAAGAGAGTCAGTTTCTCTTGGGGACCCAAGCCACTACTGACTTGAGTCTGCCTTATGGATCAATATAATTTACTCTTTTTGAGATCCATGATCCACTATTGTCTTAACAGCATTAACTCTTGTTTGCCCAGCAATATTAACACCATTTACTCTAACAGTGTTAACTTTTTCATTTGAAATCCTGGTATTTGGTGCTGTTAGTTTATAAAAAGACCTTCTAATAAGTGAATGAGACTTTAAAAGTATTTATTTTTGATTTTGAAACA
>BQNB010010397.1:54604-84058 GCA_026074375.1 Tanacetum coccineum | reverse complement strand
GTTGACCTTTTGCTTAGCAGTACGTTGACCTTTTGCTTAGCAGCACGTTGACCGATTGACTTGTTTTTCCCAACAATCCATCTTAGGGATTAAGGCAATGGTGATCTTGTTAAACCCTAGCTCATAGAGACTTTACTCACTTACTGCTTAACGACGATTTATATACTAGTAGTCCACTTGTCCGTATACTATCCAATGGAATTAGAACATTATTTGTTGAATTATCTAGGAACACCTGCTAGTCTACATGTTCACTAAACCAAAGGCACTATCTGATATCTAGTTAAGCTAGAAGCGTATCCTAGCATAAATTTAGCAGGACAGTATTTGTGATCCTATTATTCTAGATGTATAAATCACTATATGGAGAGCTATCTCGGCATCTAGATTACTTGGTCTGTATCACTAGATTCAGTTGAATGATAGGTCACATACTTAAGCACGTAAACAAGTATAATTTGATAAACATAAACAAGCATACAATGATAAATTAAGCAATCGAGATATAAACAAAACCAAACATTTAGATCTTCATAATAATGGCTAATACCCGAAGGTATTAGCCTTCAAACATCATAATTAATACAAGAGTAATTGTTTTAGCCAAGGTAAACTAACTAAGTTAACGAATGATACCAAAAACTATACGATTACAAAAGTATAAGAAATTACACGTTGTATTCTATGGATTGGAATGTGTTGCACGATCTCTTCTGCTCTTTTTCTCCTCTGAAAATCGACTTTTGTGGTTTAGGTATCGAGAATATGATTTAGCACACTTAAAACTCATTTTTGAGTTTTGTATTTATAGGGTCTGGAAGTCGGTTCGATACGGCGTATCCAAGGGATTGGATATGGCGTATTGGAGTTTCTTGGAGTAGGTACCACGTTTGATATCTTCCAGAATATTCACATACTATATCTTCAATACGGCGTATTGTCTTCATCTGGATACGGCGTATTGAGCTTCATTCCTTTGTGGTCTTTGGTGAGTGCAGGCACGGATACGCCGTATCTTCCTTGATGGATACGGCGTATTGGTCTTCCGAATAGTAATCTTCAAAATATCTTCATTTAAGCTTCAAAATGCGCGCCTTTTGCTAATATTCACCAACTACTCCATAATTACTGCAATTCTCAAATATAAACGATTAAGTAACAATTCTTTGCAATAATTATATAAAATGGGTTAAATACATGGGATAAATGATGCTATAAAATAGACGTTATTTGATGTCATCATATCCCCCCACTTGAATCCTACTTGTCCTCAAGTAGCCTTTAGAAGTCTATAAAAATGTATCCCTGAGGATATTTTCCGTTAAAGCATTTATTTGATCTATTACGAGTACACAACCAAACACCTCACGAAATAGGAAGATGAAAACACTCAAATCACTCAACTAATCTATGTGGTAACATGTAACTAATTCGCTCAATTGCTTGGTCGTGACGAGTATTCTATCATAAGCTTGGCAAGGATACACATCTCCACCGCTAAACTAAGGAGTAACACGTTTATAAAGGTAAATATGGGTTTATTTGAGAAGGCTTAGGGTTGATTACTCTAACTAATCTTTATCGATACCATTATTCCAGGAGGGCGATAAAGACCACACATACACACTCGTAACGGCGGGATAGACGCATGTGACTGCTCACTCCCACCTCGAATAAGCTAAAGAGTAGGAATAGTAAAGTAATATAGGGTATGAATATTCTAACTTTCACCAATAGTAATAAACCAACAAGGCAGCTGAGACATGCATACATGGCCGTAACGACGGAATAAACATGCACGCTCGATCACATCCTTATTCGCGTAAAATCCATGGTTAATGATTAGGATAGGAAATTAAATTGTTGATAAATAAAAATTACGAAACAAATATATTAAGTCTAAAATACAAGTTGCTAGCCACTTTTTCCCGATCGTTACCATTATACAGAAACAACTATTTACAACGTCTTGATCATAGATCAAAAACAACAACCTAAGTTGGCGTTCACATAATTGTCAACTTCCCATTCATCCCATACTTCACATACTTTACAAGGCAAGTGGCGATATCTTCCACTTTATACAATACTCTACATCATCGATTTGTATCAACGAATAATCGATCCTTCATGTAATTCTTTCGGTAATGCTCTTGCGAAACGATTATCTTCAAATTTTCCTTCTCTTTTTTTTGTTGCGATTTTTCTAATTTTTTTTGATTTTTTTTGCTAACATTATACTCGGTGGTTTCACCATCTTCACGATCATAATAATTCCGGATAATTCCTTCGATAATTCCTTCATTCTTCAGACGTACCATTAATTGCGATGGTAGTAAAAATACATGAGTTTTGACTATAATATACATTCCCATTTGCAATGTGCAAATTTCTTCCAACCGTACCAAAATAGACACAAGACTCGGGAAATACAAACTTTACACTTTAAGCAACTAGCAACTGTAAAATAAACTTAATCTAACAGGGTAGGCTAAGGTGTAAAGGTGTAACAAAACAAATAATTGGTGTAGTTCCTAAAGGATTGACTCTACGGGTTGTTCTAGGGGTATCTTACTCTTAAAGTGAGAGTAAACAAAGGGTTTATATGGGGGTTAACTAACCAGTGTAGTTAGTTAATAAGCAACATGTAAAGGCGATTTAGGTGTAATCCTAAAATTTACCAGTTTAAACAAGTTACTCCATCTAAATCCATAGTACTCATTATTGCGGTCTCGAATAGATATACCAAGCCAAGTTCTAAAGTCTACAACATCACCGGCACACTCATATTTTATGGAATTTGGGTAAACATTTGGAAACGGATAAGGTTAAATCCTCACAATATCTAACAAGGGTTATTGTGTGCGAGTTATGTATCAAGTAATTTCACAAAAGTATGCTTGAAATTTTTTTAAATTTGAGCATAATTTAAGCATTTTAGTGTGAAAAATAGGACAAGTAAACATTCTAATTCCATCCCCCCACTTGAATTATACAACGTCCTCGTTGTATATATAAAACATTAAATACGAGAATTAAAAAGAATTAGAATGAGAAACTCCCCTGATATTTGCTCGGTAGATTCTCCATGTTGAGTTTATTAGCAAGATTGTGTTGAACAGCCGCCTTGAAGTTTCAAGACTCCAACACTTCAAGATCTTCCAGATTTGTAAATTCTCCACCAATATTCGTCGATATTCTTTGCTTCCAAGGTCCTGTATAAAACATAGGAAAAAAACGTGTATTCCTATCTTGGTACCTACGGTTAATTTAAACTAAACTAAACAAACTAAATACGGGTCAGTTTTGGTGAATACGCCGTATCATGTGCATGAATACGCCGTATTGCCAGAACTGACAATAATGTTTTTAAAGTGCATAAAAAGTAAAGACTGATAACGTCCAGACAATCAATACGCCGTATGGTATGGAGCGGATACGCCGTATTGATGTCTGGGAAGACAGACTCGATAAAATTAAATAACATTCCGGGTTGTCTCCCGGGAAGCACTTTTGTTTACAGCGAAGTCTTTAAGTTAGACTTTTCTTCAGCTTCTCTTCATTCCATCTCATGCACGCTAATGTGCCCGCGTGTGAGCCATTCTTCCATCTTCGCATCTCGAATGTAATCGGGTCCTAAATTCAATACTCCTTTGTAGAACCCCTTAAGCTTTTGGTACGGATGCGAGATTCCATTCATCTTATCCTCTTCACTTACCTTCAGTAATGGTGGGATCTTGTTGCATTGCTCATTAGTGTGGTATTTAAACCTCGGATGTGATCGCACCATTTTATAAGTTACTTCATCATTACCATTGTAAATGGTAATCATCCCTTTAAACCGTTTTGTTTTAATTCCAACTTCTCTTAAAAATGGTTTGCCAAAAATAACATCGCCCATTCCTTCATCACGATAATCATCCATATTTTCTAAAACTACAAAATTCGTCATCACAGAAAATGTTCCAACAAAGATAGGTATGTTCATTAAGGCTCCTACAACATTATTCCCATTGTACACCATCTTTCCTTTTATTATAGAATTATGAAACTTTTTGTGGTCATGTACATTGGAGCATACAAATACTTGGAAAAAGTTAGCGTGAGTGCATTAAATCCTATCAATTGTGGCAAAAAACTTAAGTTTGTGAGCAGAGCACAATCTATATGGATCTTCTTATCATTGTCGCAATAACTAGGGTAATTATCAATTCCAGTATGAAGATCTTCATCCCTATTTCTAAATTCCTTAATTACCTCACCTTCCTCAATAGTGGGCATCAAATCATCTTCTAGTTGGAATTCTCATAAGCCTCAATGGTATCATTTAGATCATTTAATTCAATGAAATCTTCCAAGAAAGGGTCTAATGATCTATTTAACACTAATGTCTCTCCCATAAGCCTAGCTTCTAAATCAAGTTCCATTCTTTCTCTCAAACCTACATTAGACGCCTCCTAATATTAAACTACTAGGCAGGTTTAAGCACTTTTGAACATAATATTTTTCTTACCCCTACTACTTAAAGTAATCTTTCCTTTTGTAAACAACAATCTTAGACCAGGCTGGGGAAGCGTATAAAAAAATGGTCTTCTGAGGAGTCAAGGGCACTTTGATATCCTTAGGTCATAATCCAGAATTATAAAGTCTACGAGGTAAGGTAAATTACCAATTCTACAATAGTAACGATTTTCAGCTATCCTTTTGGATATTTCACAGTCCATAACATGCACAATTCAACTGCCAACCTAGTGTGAGGCGTAATTCACCTAATCACTAAGATAAAGTAGGATCAAGAGAGGCATAACACATAACACTACTTCTAGGATCACAAGGCAATTGTCAAAGCAAACATTATTAATAAACTAAGGTAAAGTGAAACTTCCTAGGTCTTTTCCATTTCTGGGTATAGTGTGATTGATATGTGAAGCTCCATAGGCCTCCGTGAATTTTGGTCCATAGATCCCCTTTTCTTCTTCTTCATAGTAGTGATTATCTAAACGACTTAGAAGATGAACCATCATTTGTCTTGACTTGTACACTAGCTTACTGTTCTGTCCATCGAATACGATGTATTGGGGTGATCCATTACGGAGTATCGTGTGTGAATCAGCTTCAACAGTGGTAGAAATTAACTTGACTTGATCTCTCGGGTTTGTTTCAGTTGAGCTTGGTAGGCTTCCAAATCCTCTTTCTTGTAGTACCTTGCTCATTTGCCCGATTTGTATCTCTAATGTTTTAATCGACGCTCCTTGGTTTCTTATGGCAGCATCTGTCGTAGCTCGGAACTTTTGGTCAAAATTTGAATTTTCTTCGTATGTCACTTTGCTGATTCACTCATGAATTTGCTCAGGAGGTATCTTCCATAATTAGGGCCTTCATTCTTGGTACGAAGGATTTGTGTTGTTCCTTTGATAGTACCCCGAAGTTGTTGCTCTATATCCCCCTCCTGAAAAGGTCCACCAAATTGCGTATAGTAAGCTTCTTCTAGGGTTTTCCTTTCTTCTTTTAGTGGGCAATCTTTGGTGTAATGGGGTCCTTTGCATTGTTCACATCCTACTTGAGCAACATAAACTTTTTCATTCACCTTCTTGATCTCTCTTCCTAGATTGTTCAATTGTGCTTGTATAGCATCCAGTCCGTTAGAAGTCTCAGTACTTCTTCCTCTAGATGTTCCATTATGCCATTTTTGAGAGTATTCTGCCATTTCTTGGATGGCCGTTTTAGCATCGACATCAGTCATGGTTGGAATGGCACCTCTTGAGTCAAGAATCTGTCGTGTTGGAATATCCAACCCATTATAGAACAAAATTACCTCCTGCATCTCAGTCAAATAGTGTTGAGGACACTTTATCAAGAGTTCTTTAAAGCGCTCACATGCTTGATAAAGGGTTTCATCTGGCTCTTGCTGAAAGTTGTTGATTTCCTCCATTTTCTTTGCAGTTCGAACAGGTGGGCAATATTTGTTCAAAAACTTAGTTTTAAGATCTTCCCAAGTTTTGATTGAACTAGTTGGTTCGTTTCTTAGCCAACGACTTGTGGCTCCAGTTAAGGATATAGGGAAGACTCGGAGCATTAGTTGATCCACAGTGATGTTAGGAACATGGAATAAGTCAACGATTTCGAGAACTTTCTCAATGTGTTCATTTACATCCTCATTATCCGAACCGCTAAACGTGTTTTCTCGAATCTCCTTAAGAAATTGCCCTTTCAGTTCAAATTGATCTTTGTTATCAATTTTAGGCCTAGCAACTCCCGATTCATAGTCCGTTCGGGTCTTGTTCATGTATTGCTTCATGGTTTCCGCCACTGCTTCCGCTTCTTCTTCCTCCAAGTATTCTTGGTCAGAAAGTAGATTGAAATCAGGTGATCTCAATTCGTCAAGACATAGAGTCTTGAAGTGTCTCATTGATGATCAAAATTCTCGTTCAGGATCTTTGTAAGGTGTAAATAGTTCGTTTGTAGAGCTCCTTATCATGCACTACCTGAAACAAGGGATAAACAATCAATAGGATTTGCTCCGAAGAAAGATAGAAAAAATTTTTGCACGAAAATCAGATAGGAAAACCAAGATTTCAGCTTTTGTTTCAGATAATCGATACGCCGTATCCAATGGAAGTGGATACGCCGTATTAATCAGTTGAATGAATACGCTGTATTGGACAGAGAATTGGATACGCCGTATCCGATGGAAGTGGATACGCCGCATTCAGCTATCGACCAGAACAGTGTATTAAGAAAAATAATTAAATACACAAACAATTAAACACACAAATATACAAGCAAACAATTAAAGACAAATATACAAAATTTACAGAATATACAAGAATATACACTAATCTAAATTACACTAATCCTAAGGGTTAGATCTAATCTAATGTTAAAAACAAAAATATCAAATAAAAATCAAGATTAATTTTCACTCCCCGGCAACGGCGCCAAAAACTTGATGTGTCGTTGTGTGGTGTATATTTTATTGATTCAAGTTTTAAATTTATATTTTGCCGACTAAACCAAAAACAAAACTTTAACGGGCAGTGAATCGGTAGTAGTTTCGTGGTAAGTAGGGTGTCAAACACTTGAAGCGAGGTTAAATCTATCAATTCAATTAATATCTTGGTTATCTAATCTATGTTAATTCTACTCTATTCTAAACCTATGTCACTCTAAATCCTAATTCTAACGGGAAAAGGAGGTTTTCAGCCTGAGAGACTGGCACGGTTTGGTTGGTGACTATAATCAATTCAAGACAATCAATTCAAGACACTTTAACCCACGCAAGCAAATTAACAGAAGATAAAAAAGCGGCCGAGCCTTATGATAGAAAATGGTATTAGCCATCATTAATCCGATTAGATATTGGTTTGTTTATTCAGTGCAATGATTACTGGTATGTGCTTAATTACACATACCTTTTTCCATTAAAAACAAGCTTAAATGACTAAAAACGTACCAAAAATACATTGTATTTGTATGTTTTGCATTTGTATTGTGCAGGAAACGGATATCACACAAAGGACAAAAAGAAAGCCAAAAACAAACAAAACCGAACACGGAATGGAAAAGACAAAGTCAAATCGAAGCCAAAGTCAGTCAAAGTCAAAGAAAGTCAACATGAAAGTCAACCCCGACAAAGTCAAAAGTCAACCAAATGAAGAAAATACAACTTGAGGGACTAAAATTGCCAAACCTCAAGTTGTATTACAAGAATAAAAAGACAAGGGTTGAAATTGCAAATTGGGTGAAGTATAACTTTAAGGGTCAGTTCTGCCAAGCCCCTAAAGTTGTATCATAAAGGGACGAATTTTGCAATTAGTATGTATAGGTTGAAGGGGCAATTTTGCCAAACCTTCAAACCTGTAATTATCAAGGACGAAATTTGCAATGAAGATATATGAGATGAGGGGTCAAAGCTGCCAACTTACCCAAAACCATTTTTCCCGCCCAACAAAACTCAAGAACCAATCACGGGATCTCTTCCCTTCTTTTACCCTGCAAACCATTCAACACCCTGGATAAAACATTTCCCCCTCCTCCACTATCTTCCCCCAGCTTTATAATTGCCATATTAGCAATCCCTCACCATTTCCAAGTGATTTCGATGGCTATGATTGACTCAAAAGAAGCACAAGAAGATTGAATGGCTGAGATTACTTTTATCAAGTCCCTCACACAACAAAAACACCCTAGGAAGCTCTCACAAAGAAAGCACAAGCTGCAAGTCCAAGAAGAGAAGACTTCGGCTATAAATAGAGCCATTTTGTAAACCTTGAAAAAAATCTTAGCTTATCTTAGTTTTATTGTAATTTTTATTAAATCATTTTAGCATTTTATCCAGTTTATTTTACTGCCTTGTACTCTTTTTACGAATTAATGAAAGTTTGAAGTTTATGAGTTAAAAAGTCAAGTTTTTAAAATTCAACTACTTAAGTGTTTGATTTGTGTTTTAAAATGTGTTAAGAAGCTCTCACTCAAGCTTATTTATAAGCTGTTTTCATTAAGTAAACTAAAAAGGCTAAATAGTTAAGAAAAAAAAAGTAAAAAATCTCACCTCAAATATACCACAGCTTATGGATGATAAGCCAGTTCTGGATGGGCTTATGGACTCTCACTAGCTTGTTTCATACAAGCTAGAAAGACTCGCGGGAAACCAATACTATTGCCCTTCATGGATCAAATGCTCGAAAAGACCATTTTCCATTGCCCTTCATGGATCAAATGCTCGAAAGACTCGCGGGAAACCAATACTATTAGTTGCTCGATGGCTTCTCGGTATTTTTCAAATTCCTAATGAACCTAAGGATCCAAGAGAAGACAAAGACAACTTATCACTTAGCCCATTTACGGAACATTTTAGGTATTTGTAAAATACGGAACGTTTGCCTAACGGCCCGCATGCCTATTGGAGCTAAGCAATGCACCCGGCACGTTTCAACGATGTATATCGGCATACTACATGACATGAGAAAAGACAATGAAGTGTTTCATGGATGACTTCTCGTCTTCGGAGATGCTTTCTCTAATGCATATCTCCCATTTTGAAAAAATTAAAACGGTGTGAAGACCCAATTTTGGTCCCTGAATTGGGAAAAACCATTTTATGTTAAAGAAAGGCATTGATCTTGGACACAAAATTTCTGAGTCGGGAATTGAGGT
Source organism: Tanacetum coccineum (assembly GCA_026074375.1). NCBI lineage: Eukaryota > Viridiplantae > Streptophyta > Magnoliopsida > Asterales > Asteraceae > Tanacetum > Tanacetum coccineum. The sequence continues at coordinate 74,902 of BQNB010010397.1, read as the reverse complement.
CGATCGAGCTAAAGTGGAAGGTTATAGCCAAGCTCCCTCAGCCGACTCACGGTGAAAGGTTCCGTATATTCTTGGGCATGCCGGGTTTTAACCGACGTTTCATAAGACTTTTTCGAATATTGCCCGTCCAATTGACCCACTTGCTTTAAAAAGACTCCATTTTATCTTCTCAAAAGAGTGTACGAAACCTTTAATAAACTTAAAAGAAATTATGACCGAGGCCCAATTTGATTGCTCCCAAAGACTGGACTTGCCCTTCGAACATCATGTGTGATGCCAAGCGACTTTGCAATTGGGGCAGTCCTAGGGCAGACGAAAAAAAAACAAGCATTGCCAATCCAATTCACTATTCCCAGCAAGACAATGACCGTAAGCTCAAAGCACCTACTACACTACGACCAAATAAGAGTACTTGTCGTAGTGTACGCTTTTTTAGAAATTCCGGTCATATCTTGTTTGTCCAAAAGCATAGTGTATACGGATCACAAATTACCATTCTGCTATAAAGTATCTCTTTGCTAAAAAGGAATGCTAAGCAAGACTGATAGCGGTGGATCCTTTTGCTCCAATGAATCCGATGTTGAGAATCCGATACAAAAAAGGCAGAAAATCTTGCCGACCGACCATCTGTCCAGACTTAGAACCCTCACCAAAAGTGATTTTCGAAACAAGGAAATCACGGAAACATTTCCCTCGAGACTCTTGATCAGTTGCCTCCCTTAACGTGTGATAGACCCATGGTTTGCCGACTATGCAAACTACCATTCGGGGAACTTCATTGTCAGAGGAAATGTCAAACCCAGCAAGAAAAAACAAGTTTTTCAAGAATTCAATACATTACTTCTGGGACGTCAAACTCCCCTTTCTATTCAAGATCCAGTGCTGACCAAGTAATTAGGCTTGTGTTTTCGGGCAAGAGCTTTTGACATTCTTAAAAGCTTGCCACGTGACCCACCGGGTGACACACTTACGGAGTGCCAATTACCACCGCTAAAAAGGTCTTCGATTCAGGATTTTATTGGCCCACGATCTACAAGGATGCCAGATAGACTTTTTGTCACCCTATGTGACATATTCAACGTAAGGCAAAAATTCACAGAAAAATCAAAAAACACACAATATAACGTACAAAAAGGATCTAACAGAAAACAACATAAAATCCGATGAGATGCCACAAAACATCAAATCTAAGTATTAGCGAAATCTTTGACATTTGGGGCAGTTTGAATATAAGGGGGCCGTTACCCGTCTTCAAGAGGGAACTAAATATATACTCGTGGCAGTCGACAACTTATCAAAATGGGTTGAAGCGAAAACGCTCCCCACAATGATGCCCTAGTTGTTATGCAAAATTTCTTAAAACTCTCTTCTCCAATTGGGGCCCCCACGTACAATCAATAAGTGATCGCGGAACCCCCATTTGTGCAAACCAATTTGCAAAGGTCATTCTAAAATACGGGTCACTCATTCGTCTCTCCACCGCTATCCAATACCACAAACAATGGGCAAGTAAGGTTTCAAATCGTGGCTTGAAAAGAATTTTCTTGAAAAGGACCGTGGGCCGAAAATCGTGCCTCAGGCGAAAATCGTGCCTCTTGGTCGGACAAACTGGATGACGCTCTCTGGGCCTTCCGTACAGCTTACAAAACACCCATCGGGTGCACTCCGTACAAGCTTGTATATGGAAAGGCATGTCATCTACCGATTGAGTTAGAGCACAAAGCTTACTGGGCCCTTAAGCATACAAACTTCGATATCAAAACCGCGGGTGATCACAGAAAAGTTCAGCTCAACGAACTTAATGAACTTCGTGATCATGCCTATGAAAATTCTTTGATTTACAAAGAGAAAACCAAGAGGATCCATGACTCCAAGATCAAAAATCGCGTTTTCAACGTCGGTGATCGAGTCCTCCTCTTTAACTCTAGATTGAAGATTTTCTCGGGCAAGCTTAAGACCCGCTGGAGTGGACCATTCACTGTAACCCAAGTTTTTCCGTATGGCACCATCGAGTTATCCCAAAACTCCGGGCCAAACTTCAAAGTAAATGGTCATCGTTTGAAGCACTACTTTGGAGGGGACGTACCAACCGAGGTTGTCCCGGATCTCCAAACCTTCCCCAAGGACCAATAAATTCGGGGAATCAGGTCAAGCGTAGCGACCTTAAAAAAAGCACTTCGTGGGAGGCACCCCATGCTTATCAGTAGTAGTAATGAATAAGTGTTTTTGTGTGAGGAGGCTTACATCTTCCATTACCCGTGTTTTGTCCGTGTTTTGTGTGTTTTGTGTTGTATGTCCAGGATTTCCCGGATTGTGAAGACTCTCGTGCTTGCAGTTTTACCCTTCATCCACAAGAGTTTCACATCCTCAGCTTCATTTTGGGAATCCCGTATCCAAATCTAATCGACTAACGTTTTTGGCACACTTCATAAACGGCCTTAGATTTACGTAGGTACCCCTTTAAAACATCGAGGATGATGTTTAGTTCTAGTATGGGGGGGGGAATCTTCGATTTGATTTTGCCTGCAGCCATTGTTGTCACGTAATCCGTTTTTTACAACTAAAATTTAAAAAAAAATTAAAAAAATTAAAAAATTTCAAAAATAAAATAAGTGTTTTGTCACAGTTTTGACTTTCCTAATGGGTAGAATGAGAATAATTTTTGACTCGATCGGGCGTGTTGAGCCCTAGCTAGTTCCTTAACTTACCTCTTGTAGGCTAAGCTTTCACGAATTCTATTGCTTTGAATTTTAATAAGGTGAAGAACAAGAAGTGATAGAGTTAAATATAAGTTTATGTGCTAAGCAAGATTCTTCTAAAAACTTATATGAGTAACTTGTGGCTTTTTCTCCCGTTAGCTTCTAATCCACCTAATCATACGTGCTCATTTCAATTCAACTAAGTCAATCGATGTTTTTAGAAAAGAAAAAAAAAGCTTCAAATTTGTAACTTGATTCTTTAAAGCGAGGTTTTTCTATTCTTAGCAATTTGAAAGACAAAATGCCAAAGAAGCATGAATGAAATATGAATGCAAAAATGCATGAATATTGAAATTATGCCAATGAAGCATACATTTAAGTATATGGAGCAAGTAAAAAGATGTGTCGTGATATCCCGCTCCGCTAACCACGAGGTGGGGGTTCAAACTAAGACATCTTTACTTCAACTGCAATCCGAGGTCAGCACACTCGATGGCCAAATGATTGGTTCTAAAAAAATCACCTCAATGATGAATCCGAAAATTTAACACTTTTTAACCCCTCAATTTGCTACTTATATCACTCCGCTCCCTATTTTTAGAGGGTGAGGAATTTAGTTTTAAGTTTTCTCTAGTTGTAATGTATGCATAAATTTTCAATGTTTTAGCATATTGTGTTTTCTTTGAGCTTATTGTAAAGCTGTTGTCAGCTTATTCGAATAATTGTAAAGTGCTTATAATTTGCGAAAATGCAAGTTTAAATTAGCTTATTTGTATTCTTTTTTTATACTCATAAAGCTTATTCGTTTAAGCTTTTTGCTCAGCTTATTTACATTTCAAAATTCTGAATATCTTATCAGATCTAATCTTATAAGCTCTTATAAGCTTATTTGATCTCATCTTTAAAAGAATGAAAAATTTTCGAATGAAATAACTATAATAAGCTCGATATAGCTTATCTATTGGCAATTAATGTTTTAGGATATTCAGAAGCTCCATATTATCTTGACTTAATAAGCTCTAAATAGCTCATATTTGAATTCTTGTGAGCTTATAATGCTTTTGGATCAAATTTTTTTTGCTTATTTGCTTTTTTTTGTTGAGATTTAAGTAGTTTAAGTGCCTTTTGCTTATTCAAAGTTCTAGATTCGAATTTCATAGCTAATTAGTGCTTATTTCATTTGCTTATTAGGTTTAGATCGTGGTAGCTTATTAGTCTTGTTTAAGAGTATTTGATTTAAGTTGAGCTTGCTTATTTTGTTGTTGCTTAATCCGTTTTTAAACTAATACTAGTCACATTCAGTGCTTTTTCTATTAAATTGATTCGTGTAGTAGTTTGTAGCTTATTTAGAATATCAGCTTATTGCATAAGTGCTTATTTCTTGGATCTTATTATTGAATTGTGTTTGGGTTTTCTTATGCTTTAATCTGGGCTTGCGTTTAGTTTGTAGAAATTAACTAATGGGCATGCGCTAGTTGGGCGTGGTTTTAGGTTTGGCCTCATCTGACTCTGTTGGACTATAGTTTTGCTATTGGGCTCATTTTGGTCTTGCGTTTGGATTGCTAGCACTGTTAACTGTTAACAGTTTGATTTGTATTGTGTTTTTGGTACCGGTCAACTCATAAGGCATGGAGCTTAAGGGTTATTTAGCTAGGACCGAAATTCTGATATTTGTTTTAAGCTATATAAATCAGTGTGTTCGTATCATTTAATTGGCGCTCTTCACTTCGGTCTAATTTTCTATCATTTTTTTCAATTTATAGTGATACTTAGAATAAAAAGGAGTTTAGCTTTGCTTATTTGATAGTGGGTTATAGCTTAGTAAAATAGTCTTAACTTAGTCGCTTGTTAAAAGTGGGGGAAAAATTTATTTGTGTAATTGGGAATTATGTGTGGATTTAAAAACAACGTTATAAATTGATTAATAATATTTGATTATTTAGATTTGTGGTTTAAATGTTTTAAAGGGCAAAATCCGGAAAAATAGTTAAACTACACATGTAGTAATTAATATCTTTTTAAGAGGTTTTTGTTGAAATAAGCCAACGTTGTGAGATAATTATCTTTTCTATGAAAATTAATTCGTTAATAAACTTTAATTCACACTTAATGAACTTTTGACGTCACTTAGCAAGCATTTTCGTCTTATAAATCTTTTAGTTCATTCTAGCTTAATTCTCGAATTTATTGTTTAGTATAATATCTAGTATTTAATAATACAGTATAATTTTTAGTATTAAATAATAGTTTTCTAAAAAGTAGTTTAATTTCTAAAACAAAAAATCTTAAAAGATAATCAAGCATTTTTCTTTAAAACATTAACATGGATTTCAATTCATCTCTCGCCGTGGAAACGACACTCGGAAGATAGACTATTACTTTTCCTAAAGTAATTTTCTTATCTAACGGGATATACTATATATTATTAGGACACGCGTTTGACGTTTATCAATGTCACTATGCTCGAGGTTGAATAACTTGTGTTGAACCTAAATAAGTAACATGTCTTCAATGTCGTTTAGGTGTAGATGTGGAAAGTCACCTTCTTTTAATTTGTATAGCTTCCAATCAGTTCTTCTCACAACAATCTATTTTAAGTATCCATACCCATGCAGTTTTTCAACTTGTACACTAACCACGCTCAAGATTCTCAATGTAGAGTAGACATCATATGGAGAGAACTTGTTAATCTATGATTGATGTGTCGTTGTGAGGTGTGTGATTTTATGAATCAAGTTTTAAAATTTATTTTTTGCCGAGTACTTTACAAAAACAACACTTTTAACAGGCAGATGAACCCGGTCCGATTGGAGTTCAGTGGTAAGTAGGGTGTCGATCACATAATGATCGATAAACAATCTTTCAATTTATTAATATTTTGGTTATCTAAACTAAGTTAATTCTATTACATGTTAAACCTATGCTAAACCTATGTTAATCCTATTTCTAATGGATAAGAGTGTTTTCAGCCTCAGAGACTGGCATGGGTTTTGTGATGACTAAGATCAACTTAAGACACTAAAACACACGCAAGCAAATTGACAAAAGATAAAAGTAAGCGGACTAGCCAAATATTAAAAAATAGTATTAGCCATAATTAATCCAATCCGAAGGTTGATTTATTTAATTAGTGCAATGATTACCTTATCTCGATGCGACATATCATCTTAAGACTTAGGCGGCACTTCTTCTTAAGACCTAGATACGAAGAATAATGTCACAATCACTGTATCCGCAAAAAGCATCCTTATTGCTGATTAAAATCTCATCTTAGGGATAAAGCAATGGTGATCTTGTTAAACCCTAGCTCATCGAGACTTTACCCACTTACTGCTTAAAGGCAATTCATACACTAGTAGTCTACTAACCAAGTCTTTACCAATTAATTGAGAACGAAACTCGTTTGATCCATGTGTCACCTCCATTCCAACTAAGCTCATAATCTAAGGGCAAAGATAGGTTATTATTCGTGATCCTATTGGTCTAGATGTATAAATCACTATATGGAAGAGCCATCAAGGCAACATAGATAACTTTTCCCGTATCCTAGATCCAGTTGCAATGATAGAAGCAACAAAAGCACGGTAAACGACAAATATAAACTGATAAACATAAACAAGCAATCAACGATAAATTAAGCAATCGAAATAAACAAACCAAACATTTAGATCTTCATAATAATGGCTAATCTTCGAAGGTATTAGCCTTCAAACGTCATAATCGAATACAAAAGTAATAATTTAGCCATAGGTAACACTAACCGAGTTTAAGATCTGGAAACCATAAACTAAACACAATAACAAGAGTATAATGAGATTACAAGTTGGTTTCCTATATGGAATTACTTACTTGCAAGACCCTCATCTGCCCTCTTCTCTTTTGAAAATCAACTTTTATGGTTTAGGTATCAAAAATATAATTATGAAACCTAAAAACTCTTTTTTAGGAGTTCTTTCTACAGATAAGGTCCAGGAAAATGGTCGATACGGACGTATGACTGAGGTGTAATACGGCGTATCGAGGTTTCCTCCCCCTGGGAGGTAGACAGACCACAACAATATCTCTTCAAGAATATATAATATACCACGAACTTGAATACGGCGTATTAGTCCTTCCCTGTATAACGGCGTATTTGATCTTATTTCCTTCATGTGCTTTTAGTGAAGTGCAGGTGTACAAATAAGCCGTACTTCCTTACTGGATAACGTCGTATTGGATGTTAGAACAAGTAATCTCAAATGTCTTTCGTTTAAGCTCCCAGAAGGCGTGCCTTTTTGCTAATCTTTCACCAAGTACACCATAATTACGCAATTCTCAAATACAACATAAGTCTACCAGATTCCCTTTCGCAACAAATTAAACTGAATGGGGTGAATACGGCGTATTGCCTTTCCTGGATCCGGCGTATTAGTCTTCTTTCCTTTGTGGTCTTTGGTGAGTGCAGGCACGGATACGCCGTATCTTCCTTGATGGATACGGCGTATTGGTTGTCAGAATCATTAATCTTTAAAATATCTTCGTTTAAGCTCCAGAATGCGCGCATTTTGCTAATATTCACCAAGTACTCCATAATTACTATAATTCTCAAATATAAATGATTAAGTAACAATTTTTTGCAATAATTATACAAAATGGGTTAATTACATGGGATAAATGATGTTATAAAATAGACGTTATTTGATGTCATCAAATATCCCCCCACTTAAATCCTACTTGTACTCAAGTAGCCTTTATAAGTTTATAAAAATGTATCCCTAAGGATATTTTCCATTAAAGCATTTATTTGATCTATTACAAGTACACAACCAAAATACCTCACGAAATAGGAAGAGGAAAACACTCAAATCACTCAACTAATCTATGTGGTAACATGTAACTAATTCGCTCAATTGCTCGGTCTTGACGAGTATTCTTTCATAAGCTTGGCAAGGATACACATCTCCACCGCTAAAGCTAAGGAGTAACAAGTTTATAAAGGTAAATATGGGTTTAAATGAGAAGGCTTAAGGTTGATTACTCTAACTAATCTTTATCAATACCAATATTCCAGGAGGGAGACAAAGACCACGCATACACACCCGTAACGATAGGATAGACACATGTGACTGCTCACTCACACCTCAAATAAGCTAAAGAGTAGGAATAGTAGAGTTATATAGGGTATGGATCTTCTAACTTTCACCAATAGTAATAAACCAACAAGGCAGCTGAGACATGCATACATGGCCGTAATGACAGAATAGACATGCACGCTCGATCACATCCTCATTCGCGTAAAACGCATGGTTAATGATTAGGAAAGGGAATTAAATTGTTGTTAAATAAAAATTAGGAAACAAATAGATTAAGTCTAAAATACAAGTTGCTATACACTTTTTCCCGACCGTTACCATGATAAAGACATAACTATTTACAAACGTCTTGATCATAGATAAAAAACAACAACCTAAGTTGGTATTCCTGTACGGTCAACTTCCTATTCATCCCATACTTTATAAGGAAAGTGGCGATATCTTCCACTTTATACAATACTCTGCATTGTCGATTTGTATCAACGAATAATTGTCCTTCGTGTAATTCCTTCGGTAGTTGCGAAACGATTATCTTCAAACTTTCCTTCTCTTTTTTGTTGCAATTTTTCTGATTTTTTTGATTTTTTTGATTTTTTTGCTAACATTATACTACGAAACTCGGTGTAGTTTCACCATCTTCACAATCATAATAATTCCGAATAATTCCTTTGGTAATTCTTTGTTCTTCGGACGTACCATTAATTATGATGGTAGTAAAAATACATGAGTTTTGACTATAATAAACATTCCCATTTGCGATGTGCAAATTTCTTCTAACCGTACCAAAATTGACACAAGACTCGGGAAATACAAACTTTACACTTTAAGAAACTAGCAACTATAAAATAAACTTAATCTAACTGGGTAGGCTAAGGGGTAAAGGTGTAACAAAACAAATAATTGGTGTAGTTCCTAAAAGATTGGCTCTACGGGTTGTTCTAGGGGTATCTTACTCTTAAAGTAAGAGTAAACAAAGGGTTTATACGGGGGTTAACTAACCAGTGTAGTTAGTTAATAAGCAACATGTAAATGCAATTTGGGTGTAATCCTAAAATTTACCAATTTAAACAAGTTACTCCATTTAAATCTATAGTACTCATTCTTGCGGTATCGAATAGATATACCAAGCCAAGTTCTAAAGTCTACAACATCACCGACACACTCATATTTTATGGAGTTTGGGTAAACATTTGGAAACGGATAAGGATAAATCCTCACAATATCTAACAAGGGTTATTATGTGCGGGTTATGTAACATGTAATTTCACAAAAGTATGCTTGAAATTTTTTAAAATTTTGAGCATAATTTAAGTATTTTAGTGAGAAAATTAGGACAAGTAAATATTCTAATTCCATCCCCCCACTTGAATTATACAACGTCCTCGTTGTATATATAAAACATTAAATACAGGAATTAAAAAGAATTAGAATGAGAAACTCCCCTGATATTTTGCTCGGTAGATTCTCCATGTTGAGTTATTGAGCAAGAATGTGTTGAACAGCCGCCTTAAAGTTTCAAGACTCCAACACTTCAAGATCTCCAGATTTGTAAATTCTCCACCAATATTTGTCGATATTTCTTTCTCGAGGTCCTATATAAAACATAGGAAAAAACATGTATTCCTATCTTGGTACCTACGATTAATTTAAACTAAACTAAACAAACTAAATACGGGTCAGTTTTGGTGAATACGCCGTATCATGTGCATGAATACGCCGTATTGCCAGAACTGACAATAATGTTTTTAAAGTGCATAAAAAATAAAGACTGATAACGTCTAGACAATCAATACGCCGTATGGTATGGAGCGGATACGTCGTATTGATGTCTGGGAAGACAGACTCGATAAAATTAAATAACAATTAGGGTTGTCTCTTGGGAAGCACTTTTGTTTACAACGAAGTCTTTAAGCTAGACTTTTCTTCAGCTTCCCTTCACGTTGTATCTTCTTCGAATTCTATCACGTCTTCCGCATCAATATGTCTTTCGTGGTACTTTTTTAACCTTTGTCCATTGACCTTGAAGCTGACTCCATTTATATCTGTGATTTTTATAGTGCCATATGGATACACAGTCTTTACCACATTTGGACCGTACCACTTTGATTTGAGCTTACCCAAATGCATCTTGAATCTAGAGTTGAATAGTAATACAATGTCTCCTACTTTGAAATTTTTATCCCCTTGAAGCCCAGAGTCATGCCATTTCTTAGTTCTTTCCTTGTAGATCCGGGTGTTTTCGTATGCACTGTCTCTTAATTCCATCAATTCGTTAAGTTTCATGAAACGGTTTTTTGTTGCTGCTGTGAGATCCATATTACATTGTTTTAGCACCCAATATGCTTTATGTTTGATCTTTACAGGCAAGTGACAAGCTTTTCTATAAACCAATCTAAAATGTGTGCATCCTGTGGGCGTTTTGTAGGCAGTTCTGAATGTCCATAATGCGTCATCCAGCTTTTCGGACCAATTCTTCAGATTATATCCAACTGATTTTTATAGTATACGTTTAATAGCTCTATTGGTTACTTCAGTTTGCCCATTAGTTTGGGGGTGATATGTTGTTGACAACTTATGAGTTACTCCATATTTTTGTAAGGCTTTTTTCAACTGAGAGTTACAGAAATGTGTCCCCCGATCACTAATTAACGCCTTAGGAACTCCAAATGTTGCAAATAGCCTTCTTAAAAATTTAATCATAACGCGAGCATCGTTCGTAGGAAGTGCCTGAGCTTCAACCCATTTTGATACGTAATCAACCGCCACTAAGATGTATTTGTTACCCTTTAAGTTAGGAAAGGGTCCCATAAAGTCTAACCCCCATACGTCAAATACATCTCATACTTGAATATTGTTTTGAGGCATCTCACTTCTTGATGATATGTTTCCTTATCTTTGACATGCATCACATCTCATCACATAGTCTTTGGTATCCTTAAAGATACTAGGCCAGAAGAATCCGGATTCATAAACTTTCCTTCTAGTTATCGACACACTATGATGATCCCTAGTTGGTCTAGAATGACAATGTGCCAAAATTTTAGAGAATCGTTTCTAGCAACACATCATCTCATTATATTGTCCGGGCATAGCTTGAATGCGTATGGTTCATCCCAAAAATAATTCTTCACTTAAGAGAAAAATCTTCTTCTTTTTTCGGGTGTCTAATTCGGAGGTACAATTTTTCCAACAAGATAATTAACATAATCTGCATACCATGGTTCATCGTTATTGATCTTGGTCTTTAATGCCATAAGATATTCATCTGGAAATGCATCCGCGATCTCTTCTTCCGTGAATGCACTCAACTCTGGGTTTTTAAGTCTTGATAAATGATCTGTGGCTAAGTTTTCTGCCCCTCTTTTATCCTTAATCTCAATGTCAAATCCTTGACGAAGCAAAACCCACCTTATGAGCCTTGGTTTGGCGTCTTGTTTACTAAACAAATACTTCAAAGCAGAATGATCGGTGTAGACAATAATTTTTGATAAGACAAGATAGGGATGAAACTTATCAAAAGAGAAAACAATTGCAAGAAGTTCTTTTTTAGTTGTGGTGTAATGTTCTTAGGCATTATTTAGGGTTTTGTTGGCATAATAGATTGGTTTAAATTTCCCATATATCCTCTGTCCCAAGACGGCTCCAACAACGAAGTCACTAGCGTCACATATTAATTCAAAGGGCACATTCCAATCGGGCGAAATTATGATAGGCGCGGTGGTTAATTTTTCTTTTAGAATATTAAACGACTTTTTGCAATCATTAGAAAAATCAAATTTCGCGTCTTTCATCAAAAGTTTTATCATTGGTTTAGAGATCAATGAAAAGTCTTTTATGAATCTTCGATAAAATTCAGCATGTCCCAGAAAACTTCTAACTCCTTTTACGTTTGTTGGGTATGGCAACTTAGCTATCACATCGATTTTAGCTCTATCAACCTCAATACCTGCCCCTGAAATTTTATGTCCTGAAACAATCCCTTCCTTTACCATAAAATGACATTTTTCCCAATTCAGCACCAGGTTAGTTTCTTCACATCTAGCAAGCATTCTATCTATATTAGCTAGACAACAATCAAAAGAGTTACCGAACACCGTGAAGTCATCCATGAATACTTCCATAAAGTCTTCCACCATGTCATGGAAAATTGCTGTCATGCATATTTGAAAAGTAGCTGGAGCATTGCATAACCCAAAAGGCATTCTTCGGTAAGTAAAAGTCCCATAAAGATAGGTGAATGTTGTCTTTTCTTGATCTTCGAGTGCGATTGGAATTTGGAAGAATCCTGAAAATCCATCAAGAAAGCAATAATATTCATTCTCACATAAAGGTTCTAACATTTAATCAATAAAGGGAAGAGGGAAGTGATCCTTTCGAGTTGCATCATTATGTTTATGATAATCGATGCATACTCGCCATTCTGTAACCGTGCGAGAGGGAATTAATTCATTATTATCATTTAGAACCATAGTTATTCCTCCTTTCTTTGGTACAACGTGAATAGGGCTTACCCATGAACTATCTGAGATTGGATAAATAAGCCCGAAATAAAGTAGCTTATCTATCTCATTTTTAACCACAAGCACCTTTAGGTTTAAACGTCTTTGGGGTTAATGACCGATTTGAAGTCATCTTCCATTAGAATCTTGTGTGTGCAATATGATGGACTAATTCCCTTGATGTCTGACATTTTCCAAGCAATCGCTCCCTTTCGTTTCTCCAATACTTGGAAAAGTAAGCTTTTCTCTCTATCGAACAATTCAAATGAAATGATTATAGGAAAGGATTTGTCACCATGCAAGTAAGCGTATTCTAAGTGGTTAGGCAAATCTTTCAGCTCAGGTTTCTTCTCATCGATCTCGTTAGCACTAGCCGAATAAAGGTGTTCTCTTTCTAGTTTAACAGGTTCCACTGTTTCCTGAACATCTGAATACGGCGTATTACTAGACATGATACGTCGTACTGGCTTATTAGAATCATTATTGTTATTACATTCAACATGTCCACAGTCTTCTAGGTCTGATTGATCAATTGATTTTTCCAGCCCTCTTGATAGAAACGAATCAGCTTCATCATTTGCCAGTAATTCTTGAGCTTCTCCGTTGATTGTGTCGTCCAAATCATCAATCCTGTAGCATTCATCGTCTTCAGTGGGCGGTCTCTTGATTGATTGATTTACGTCAAAGATCACTTCATCGTCTCCAACCCTTAGCGTTATCTTTTTGTTGAATACGTCTATCATTGCTCGAGTGGTTGCTAAAAATGGTCTCCCTATGATAATAGGAACTCTTGAGTCTTCGGGCATATCTAAGATAACGAAATCAATCGGAAGGACGAATTTATCAACTTTTATGAGCACAATTTCAATTATCCCTCTTGGGTATTGGATTGATCTATTTGTAAGTTCTAATCTCATTATGGTATCCTTAGGTTCACCTAACCTCAATTTTTCATACATCTTGTATGGCATTAAACTTATGCTAGCCCATAGATCTGCTAAAGCGTTGTTGATATGTAATTGGCCAATGTCACAAGGAATAGTAAAACTCCCTGGGTCTTTTTCTTTTGATGGAAGCTTGTTTAACAATACCGTTGAGCACCTTTCATTCATAGTTATCGTACAAGCTTCTTCGAGTCTGGCCTTATTTGTCAGCAAACCTTTAAGAAATTTAGCATACTTTGGCATTTGGGCTAGGGCTTTTATGAAAGGTAGATTATGTGGAGTTGTTTTAGGTTTTCTAAAAACTTCTTCTGGTGAGCTTCTTCTTTTTCCTTCCTTAGTCTTCGAGGAAAGGGAATGGTAGCGTTTGGATCTTATTTGAAGGCTGGGCATCAGGTTCGTTGGTTTTCTGAGATTGTTTATTGGTGAGGATTTCATTTGATTCAACTGGCTCATCGTGATTTACTGCTAGAGGTTCGTTGGTATCATTATCTTGAGCATCGTGAGTCATAGTTTTTCCTCCTCTAGTAGTTACTCTTTTAAATTCACAATCAATCATTGGAGTATTATTGATCACTTTTAACAACTCTTGTACCCCAAATCTGAGTTCAATTAACGAATTGTTTCTTTCTTTGTATAAGATCTCGTTCGTTGTTTGGAAGTCGCAGATGAATGCCCTCATCTCTTCGTGTTCATGTTTTCTTTCGTCAATGAACTTGTATAACATTTCCTTAATCATTAACTTTCTTTTCGGATAGGTAAAGTGATATGGACGAAGTCCAGATGCTGCTCCTGAAAAGTAAGACATGATTCAAAGTAAAGCAATTCAAGGAAAATAAACTTGCAGAAATATATTAAACTTTATCCAATACGCCATATACAAAGAATTGAATACGTCGCATTACTGATTAGAACGAATACGCTGTATTGGACAAAAGGTTAGATACGACGTATTCAATGGTCGTAGATACGCCGTATTGAGTTGTCTACCAGAACAGTGTATTAGCAAAACAATTAAATATGCAGGTGTCGATAACCCGATAATCACTTACACTTCATTACTAGAACACGAATTGAAGAAGAAAAGAGAAGGAAGTTAGAGAGAGAAACTAGAGAGAGAAAATGGAATGGTTAAACTAACTTGTAAGAGAAAGTTTACAAATGAACCAACACCCTCTCCATCCTTGGAGAGGAGTATTTATAGTTAAACCATAAGGCTTGCATGCCTATGGTATTTCTACGGGCCGAGCTCTAGATTACTTGGGTTCATGCCCGATACACGTGATCGATTAACTTATGTAAATGAGCCCATTTACCTGTCCTAGCCTATTACAACGTCACATAAGTGAATGACCGAGACCTAATATTCTTAATGAACAAACTTTCTTGTTTGACTCAATATTTGAGGCTAACAATCTCCCCCAAAGTGAGTTCATTATGACACTCCTTCATGAGATTAATGAGATTGCTTTTGTCGTTAAGCTCTTGTGATCTTTGTCTCTGTCTATGTTGTAGGCTTGTTCATTTATGCTTTGCGATCTTTGATCTTTAGCCTTTTCCATTATCTTTCGACTTCATCTTTGATTCCGAGATCTTTAAGTATTTTCCTTGTTTGTCTTGATCATCTTTGCAGCCTTGCGATCTTGTGTCTTGACCAACATGCTCATACTTTGAATCATCTTGAAAGCTTGCTAATAATCTCTCTTGATAGACTTGATATCTTGAAGGAAGATCTTGTATATCAGAGTTTGCGAAAGTCTTTGTCTTTAAATCTTGAGCTTTCTTGATTCTTGAATCTTGATGCTTATAGTATGTCTTTGTAGTTTGAGCATGAGAATGTGGTAATGAATTCGACTTCAGCTGGAATGGGATACCGCCACCACCGTATAACCTGCAAGTTTACGTTAGTGATAATCAATAGATATGGACGAGAGTGTCTTTGTCACTTCATCGAATAAAGTTGCAATAACCACGATTCCCTGTTAATCAGTATAAATACTGCATGTGATCAGATAAAATTCAAATGAATCTTCTTAACAGGGTTTCGTAGCTGCACTAGCCGTTCTTGTTACCGGTGCGTCTCAAAGCAGACAACATGGTAAGAGTGAATTAGATAGTTACTATCTTTCTGATTAAGCCATCAATTCATTTACTGGAACAAGTTTGATTCATATAGAATCGAACCATCATTTTTTTCCATTTAACACAAGTTTGATTCATATAGAATCGCACAAGTCACCTACCAAGAGCTTTTTTGATGTTGGCTCAAGCAGGATTTCCATCTTCACTGTGAATACTTGAGTATCACTCGGTTGTTCTGACAAAATCACAAGGATAATGCGTAGGACTCTTGTTAATAGCTTGTGAACTTATTGGTGTTCAACAAGTGTTTGTAATGGAATGTGTCCTAATGAGATTTATTTTATGATCTCTTGGCTCTAGACTTGATTAGTGCGTTTTGGTTTTAGTACTCGAAGGCTGGAGCAGACTGCCACCTATTCAATATTAACTAACTCGAAGTGAGAAAGTCAATAGAAGTTGTATGTATCTTCGTGACAAATATAGTAGGTCCAAGTTCTGTTGAGAGAACTCAAATTGTTGGGGGAGGGTTGAAGCAATGCATCACATGAAACTGGGTCCATGATGTCATTTTTCAATATCAGAATTCATCTTTGTGAAATTTGATAAATTATGTATTGACCCAGTTTCTGCCTAAGGTGTAGGGAGGGCTGCTTTGTTTTCACCCTTTTTCCATACATTTCTTTTTCATTCTTCAACCCCTTCAATGCTTACCAAGACGTCATTACTAACACCTTGTTGTGATTGTTCCATTGTTAGCTCAATCTTAGTCGGCATTATTCCCTTATACTCATTCATCTCCAATCATTCCTAAGGACTACTATTTCTAACTATGGAGTGTCCTTGGGTAGATCCCCCCGTTCTGGTTGGATAATCGGACTAATACCTAACCTAACCACCTTATGACTTCAGAATCGTCATGAATTAAGATGTTGTTGGGTATGAGATCGTAACCATAAAACCTTTTTCAGTAGAGTAAAAAATACTTTGAGTCTTTTAGATCACTTATCATTTTTAAGATCACATTTTAATTGCATTTCTCCTCTTATTTAAAATACTAATTCACTTAGTCTTTGAAATACCGTGTGATTAAAATTTGTCATGAAAATCCTGTGGGAAAAAATATTATCAGCATGAATTATGTGGAACTTTTCTTGTTGCTCCCCCTTAATTTTACATATGTTTGACACCAAAAAAAATGATACCAAGTTGTAAAATGAATATAAAATTAAGGGTTAGCATTATTGAGCACACAATTTTGAAAGATTATGAATTGTCATTAAAGAATACTTGAAAAATTGTGCTCAACCACTTAATCATCTTATAACATACAATCTATTGAGTAGTCATCATTATTACAGATTTGTTATTAAGATATTTTTGATAATGTTTTGAATACATAAGAATTGTCATGTTATGATGCATCCAAAATCATAAAAACCTTGTTTTTCAAAAAACCCCCCCTCAAACATTGACTCATTTTGAAAATGACACCAATTGTAGAAGAATTTTCTTGTAAATCATTATGAGGGATGGAGTGTTGAACACACAATTTTGAAAGATTTTGAATTATCGTTGAGAAATTCTTGAAAAATTATGTTCAACATTTTGAAAAACATCATGTTAGAAGACTTCTCTTCTAACGCTAAGGATAAGCGAACTGAAATGTACACTCTCCTTTGTCGTTCGGGTCTGAGTTGCAATCTGAGAGTAATTACAAGTCATGAAGAAAAATAGAAATGACATGTTTTGAAAGCATTTGAAACTCCTGTTCGAACTTCATTTACACGCCCGTGTCGATGTTAATCAACATTTCTAGGTATGTAAATGTTATCGATTCCAAGAGACATGTCGAGAAGAATATTTTTGTGAAACATTTTCTGATTTTTTGATTTTGTATTTTTCTTTTTGAAATTTAATATTTTTGTATTGTTCTTTTCTCAAAAATATGTACATGTTGATGTTTGATGAAATATCAAGCAGATTCATTTGTCAGAACCTCTAGTTCTGCTGGAGTCAAACATGTCATACCAATTCGTCTGGCAAGATACTAAAACCTATCTTCGGGTAAGGCTTTAGTAAACATATCAGCTACTTAGTATTCAGTTATGACAAAGTATAATTCAATTATACCGTTCTTAACCTGTTCCTTAATGAAATGATATTGAGTATGGATATGCTTGGTACGGGAGTGTTGTACGGGGTTGCATGAGATTGCTATGGCAGACTGAGAGTCGTAGTACAACGGTATTTTGTTGTAGTTGAAGCCATAATCTTAAAGTTGTGTCCTCATCCACATTACTTGAGCACAACTTGCAGATAACGCCACGTACTCAGCCTATGCTGATGACATTGTAGTACAGTCCTGCTTCTTTGACATCTAGCTGACTAACTTATCACCTAGGAACTGTATTCCTCCAGAAGTGCTTTTACGAGTATCAATGCATCCGGCATGGTCGGCATCTGAAAAAGATGTTAGTTCAAAGCCATAATCCTTCGGATACCAGAGTACCATGTTGATGGTACCTCTTAAGTATCGAAAGATCCTTTTAACTTCTTTGAGGTGTTTTTCAGTCGGTCTTGCTTGATATCTTGCACAATAAAATACTGCTTGCACTATGTCTAGTCGACTAGATGTCAGATACATGAGTGACCCAATTTTACTATGGTAGTCAGTTTGATCTACGGGTTCACCACTCACGTCTGCATCTAATTTAGATTTCGTAGCCATTGGTGTACCAATGCTTTGTCCTTTTTCCATACCGTGTTTTTTAAGTATTTATAAAGCGTACTTGGCCTGATTAATAAAGATACCTCATGGGGATTGGTAGATATGAAGTCCTAAAAAGAATTTCATTTCCCCCATCAAGGACATCTCAAATCTATTGTGCATTAATTTTTCAAATCGTTTAGAAAATGTTGGGTTTGTGGACCCGAAAATAATGTCATCAACGTAAATTTGCACAAGTAGAATGTCCTCCCCGTATCTTATCGTGAATAGAGTTGGGTCAATGGTACCTTTAGTAAAACCTTTGGATATCAGGAAATTTGAGAGTTCATCATACCAGGCCCTCAAAGCTTGTTTCAATCCATATAGAGCTTTCCTTAGTCGGTAAACCTTTTTTGGATGATCAGGGTCAACGAACCCATTCGGTTGTGCAACATAAACCTCCTCTTTCAATAGACCATTAAGAAATGCCATTTTCACGTCCATTTGATAAATTGGAAAAGACTTATGTGCAGCATATGCGACGAAAATCCGAACAGCTTCCAAGCAAGTAACTAGAGCAAATGATTCTTCAAAATCATTACCCTCTTCTTGAGCATAACCCTTTTGCCACAAGTCGTTCTTTGTTGCGAATTACAGTTTGGTCTTCATCCTTTTTGTTCTTCCATAACCACTTTAGTTTAATTACGTTCTTGCCAAAGGGTTTGTCAACTAATTCCCAGACTTGAAGTCTGTCAAACTGATGAAGCTCTTCCTGCATTGTTTTTATCCATGCAGAATCAACCATTGCCTCCTAAATGTTTTTTAGTTTTGCAGTACTCACGGTGAGTGCGAACATACACATTTCAGGATCGGTTGCAAGTTGTCATCTTGTTTGCACTGGCTTGAATGGATTTCCACGAACTTGAGTTAACGGGTGATCTTTTATCCATCGGTATTCGGAATCTTGTGGTTGATTGAAGGTATTCAAATTTGAATTACCAATATTACGTGAGGAGGACTCAACAACTTCATCTACTGGTGTACAGAAGGGATTGGTAAATTCATGTTCTATATCGTTTGCTTGATTATCTTTGTTTTCCTCAGCATGTACATTTGTGGGAGTTAATGGTTCTGATGTAGGGTGAATATTCGTTGAAGGGTATGTGTCTTGTTGTGTAGAATTGTTGGTGGGAGAAGAAGACTTGTTGACATGAGAAGTACCCGTATTAAAAAATTCATCATTCAAAGGACCGAATA
Organism: Tanacetum coccineum; assembly: GCA_026074375.1. Taxonomy (NCBI): domain Eukaryota; kingdom Viridiplantae; phylum Streptophyta; class Magnoliopsida; order Asterales; family Asteraceae; genus Tanacetum; species Tanacetum coccineum. The sequence goes on along the minus strand of BQNB010010397.1, from coordinate 55,645 downwards.
GAAGATCCAACTCTTGTTGTGATGGAACTGTTGTATCTGCTGAAGGAGAAACATTTTGTAGTTGTGGGACGAGGTCAGAGTTGTCATAATCTGACGCCTTTTGTCGTTGAGGAACGAGGCCTGAAGTGTCATTAGTAACAGACGTCTCTGACATCTCTTTGATCTCATCAAATCTGAGATGTATGGATTCAACTATTAATCTTGTTCTCTTGTTGTAAACATGTTATCCCTTTGATTGAGTGGAGTATTCCACCAGAATGCACGGATCCCCTTTTTCTTTCATCTTATCTAAATTTTCACCATCTCTGGTTAGGTAACATGTGAAACCAAAAATGTGAAGGTGTTGAATTGAAAGTTTTTTGTCATTGATGATGTGATATGCCGTTTTCTCTTGTGTCGGATGATGATTGATTTGTTTTGAGTATAGCATGCGGTTGCAATTGCTTCAGCCCAAAAGAATAAAGGAAGTTTAGAAGCTGAAAGCATTGTTCGAGCAGCCTCAACTAAAGTACGGTTTTGTCTTTCGACAATGCCGTTCTGTTCAGGTGTTCGAGGAGTATAAGTTTGATGCTCGATTCCTTCTTCTTTAAAGAATGCATGGAGTGTCTTGTTTAAGAACTTTGTGCCTCTATCAGTTCGAACGGAAATTACTAGGGCTTGAAGATTTCTTTGGATCATCGTGAGAAAATCTTTTAAAACTTCTGGTGTTTCATCCTTGGATCGTAGAAAGAGAGTCTAAGTGTATCTGGAGTAGTCGTCGACAATTACCAGAATATATTTCTTCCCATTTATGCTAGCAACCCGCATTGAACCACATAAGTCCATATGAAGCAAATTTAACCGTCCTTTCGAACTTGGAACAACCTTTGTCTTGAATGAACTTCTTTTTGCTTTACTCACTTTACAAGAGGAACATAGTTGATCCTTGACGTACTTTAACTTTGGTAAACCAATCATGATATCCTTCTTTGAAAGCAAGTTGATGTAGTCGAAGTTAAGATGAGAAAGTCTTCGATGCCATAACCATGCTTGAGTTGGTGA
>BQNB010010397.1:0-49496 GCA_026074375.1 Tanacetum coccineum | reverse complement strand
ACTCGTGATGATTTATTTAATTATTTTCTTAAGTCATGAACGAATTACACGAACCCGCCGTTAATTTAATATTCCGTTAAGGCAACGCACAAGTAAGGTAGTATGAAGACTATTACAATGCCCCTAAGAGTATATTAAATGCATTTGAAATATATTAAGAGTGGATCAACCATATAAGGGGAAAGGTAGTATGAAGACTGTTACCCGATGGTATCCTTTCTACACAATCATGTTTTCCTAGACATATCAATAGCGATACAGACAAAAGCTGGTTTTCTAAGACCTAACATGCGTATTCATCACAAGAAGCAACACCACTAGGATATACATCCTAGGTTTCATACAATCATAAATAAACACAATAGAAGGTTTAGCCAAGCATGTTAAAGATAAAGCAAGAACAGATAAAAATCACACAACAAGATATATTGAATGATTAAGATAGTCTTACTTGATTAAAACATGAATTGAAGAGACTACAATAGGGTTTTGAGGCCCTAAAATCATCCCTAATAGCTGCTAAACGAACTAGGGTTTGTCCCTTTCTTTTAATCTAAAGTTACACACTTAAAACCCTAAAAACGGATTTGTATATATAGGAAAATCGATGTGACGCCGTTGCATTTTAATCGTGACGCCGTCATGAATAGAATATTCTAGATAATGGGTTGGGTCATGCATTTTGACGTCGTCGTAGATTCTTGTGATGCCATCTTGGTAAGCGTTGTGACGGCGTCACGTGTAATATGTGACACCTTTTCCAGCCGCTGATAACATAATCTTGAGAGATGCGGGTGTAGGTCCGTAGTCTTGTTCGTTTCTTTTCCAAATGAGCCCAAGTCACGTGTATTTCCTCCATATGCCTTCCAAATGCTAATACCTGAAAAGGAACGATTAAGTACCTATTTTGGGCATAAATGCACAATTTAAGGGGTTAAACAACCCCGAAAAAGTGTATAAAATGACACCTCATTAGAGACGTATGCAAAGAGTTCCTTATGCCTCGGCTAATAGGCTTTTTACTAGGACAATAGCAATATGTGGGTCATTTTACCTACTCTTTAAATTATTCTTACAACACAACCTTCTAGACCTTGTAATTAAAACACACGATAAGATATATACTAGCACCTCACATAAGTTGTTTTCGGGATTCTTACTTTCACTCAGGGTGTTAATAAATTTATAACATTTTGGAGGGAAACGGAAAATAAACACTATTTTACTGTCATAGTATATAAATTTCATAGCTTGGTAAAGGATCAAAACTTCCAACCGCATTAGGCGTAAGCATTATTCTTACTATCTAAAAGGTCCTTTTAAAGGGTCTGTGGGGGTAGGTCGTAGTTATTATATAATGGATCGGATAATGGATGGGACTGCATTGGGTGGCTTTGGGTGAATTTGGAGTGAAAGGGTTAGCTAATTATTTACACGAATACACTTTTGGTTTGGATACTAAGCCAAGACTGGACTGAAAGATATACTAACTCTAATAACCTCTACATCATCTCTTACTTTTTCTTTTTATTTTTCTCTTTTTTAGTTACTTATTTAACATAACATGGGGTTTAAACACGTAGCCCTACACTTTGTGCTTTTACATGCTCTGATATTTACAATCTAAACTAATGACCCGATTGAGGGGACTTTAAATATCATGGAGGATTATCTAACAACGTATGTGGGTATTGATCTTAACATTTTCTTCCCATTCTTTCTGCGAAATAAATACTCCATGATTCCCAATCGTCCAAAATTGTTTTTACAAGGATAAGGACTTAGCAACCGTGTACTCAAATAATTAACTTGGGTTAAACACAATAATGTACTAAAAATGAGTATATACAAAGTAGGCTAAGGCGATTTGGGTCTAACGATTGGTTTAAGGGTGACAATGCTCTTCATTAATAGTCCGGCTTAACCAGAAAATTATGAGAACCTTGAAAAAGGATAGGCTCAGAGGGTTGTACTAGGGGTATCCTACACTAAAGATGAGTGCATAGCAAAGGTGTGGGATAGTTATATGATCGGTATGACCATCATAACAATTACAGGTTTAAAACATGGTTTAATCCTAATGCCTCTTATCAAGCAAATCCTAATACTTACTATGTGGTCTCAGGATGCATCACAAAAACAAGTTCTAGAATTTAATATACTACCGGTACACTCATATAATTTAGTACCGTTCTCAATGCTCCAGAAAAGGTAATGAAGACCACACGTACACATCTGTAATGACGGAATAAACACATGCGACCGCTCACTCCTTAACTCGAGAAAGCTAAAGGTATAAACTATCTTGGGTATCAATAATAGATACCCGAATTCCTAAAGATCAAAAGGCGAACCTCACATTTTTGGGGTGGAATTCTAAGGGTTTTTGTGCTAGTCATTTAAATTCCTATCCATGAGACACTATTAATACTCGGTTTTCGTCGGTATGTGTCATTAAAAAATTTAAATTCGGGTAAAAATCACCTTTTATGCTATGTTTTGATATATTACCCATCATTTTAAGGCAAAGCAAATTGCAAATGAAAGAATAGTTTCTAAGGCTTATTCCCCCTACACTTAAGTTGAACATTATCCCTAATGTTCTATAAAGGTACCCGTAAGAACGAATTAAAGGGAAAAGAAAACAAGTAAAAGAAACTAGTACTCCCCTGGTTTGCTCAATAATGGAGAAGAAACATGCGATAACTAGTTAAATCATCCTCTAAGAATCATCCAATGAGACTTCCTAAGAACTTCCAAGCTTCTTCTCGTCAAATATAACCTGTAATCAAAGACAAAGGCAACTATATCAAGCATAAAATGTGCGATTTACAAATATACAATATAGACTCGATAAAGCAGTAAAAATAGGATGAGAGAATTGTCAAACTCATTAGTTTTTGCAGGTTTATAACAAAAGAGTACCTATTTTAAATGTTATGTAAGTTTTATTTTCAAGAATAATTAAAAACTTTAATTTTTCTGGACCTGGGCGTTTGACGCCGTCAGGAAAATCCTGACCCCGTCACAGGTGTTGTGGTGACGGCGTCACGTGTAAATCGTGACGCCGTCTCCACGTTCTGTGAAAACGAAATTTTTGTTTTTGATGAAAAATTTTCTTCACTTGATTCCATAAGTTAATTCCTGTATAAATAGCTGCATAAAACCTGAAATTTGACAATTCAATCATATGACTCAAAACTAACGCGAATTAATCTAAACAATTTATTTTGCATGTTTGAATTTGGCTCAAAAAACCGGATAAATTCCCCTACACTTATTTTGTTGCAAAATACCTTTGATTGCAAATAAGATAAAGTTACAAACAAACAAAGCATGATTACATACTAATTCAAACATAATAAAACAAACTATAAAGAATTAAAACACACAAGACACTCCTAATATGCGATAAAAGTAAATATTGGGTTGCCTCCCAAAAAGCGCTTTTATTTATTTATGATTCTTGTAGCAAGACTCGAAGTCTTTTTACTATTTAAGTTTGATGATACTTATGTGGTTAGTTTTGAGTTTTTCAATTCTTTCCCTATCTTGTTTATAAGTACTTCCAAGGTTTAGACAAGCTTTGTAATATCCCTTTCTCTTTTCAAGGACATGCTTAAACCCCTTTTTTCTAACCTTCAAGTTCTCCACAAAGAATGCCTTAAACTTATCCTTTTCTAAAGAGGATAGTAGGTCTAATTCTTTTGTCCTTTGAGGCATTCTAAACACGACCTCGTCGTCCCTTTAGGAAAACCTAATTAATCCTAAAGATTCATCATAAGTGAGCTTAGAGATATGCGCAAAAGGTTGTCCCACGACTACTTCACTTAACCCACTATCAATGACACTTCCCGAGTCTTCTAAAATCATAAAGTCCACAACATAAACGAAACACCCAATAAATATATGCATGTTATTGGATCTTCTAACGAAGTTACAAAACTTGTATGGTTGGTATGGGTTCCTACGTGCTTGAAAGGGTTTTTCTCTTATTTTGTTGTAATAAGAACGAGACATGATGTTGACAGGAGATTGTAGATCAATGTATGCATGGCCCGTGTAAGCGGTGCCGACTACACTAGGAATCTTTAAACTCCAAGGGTTGCCTCTCCTAATCTTGGGCTCTAGGGTCGAGAAAGGGGGTTGAGGTTCTCTTAATAATTCCTTATTGTAAGCTAGTTCTTTCTCGGTAGGGAACCTATTTTTGAACAATTCTTCCTTAAAATTGTTTCTTTGTTGCGTTCTTAATTCAAGTTCTTTAATTCTCTCTTCAAGGTAGAAAATCTCAGAGTCGGAAGATTGGTTAGTTAATTCATTCATGGTTTTGAAGAGGAGAGAATCAATAGTTTGCCTCATTTGTAAAAGCTTGTTTATTCGGGCTGTAAATTTAGTGTGAGTAATGACAGATGGTTCCTCAGAAAAAGATCCTAAGGTCGATGGTGGATTCGCATTCTCCATAATAAAGAATGGAATAGTCAATGGAAATTATGAACAAACACACAAAGAAAGGAAGACTACGAGAAAGCTAATATGCGGAAATTAAATTCTCACTTGAAAGGATTCAAGCGAGTAGAACTAAGCTAAACTATGATCAAAACCTAACTATTCCCCAGGTGACGGCGCCAAAAACTTGATGCGGTCGTCGTAGGACTTCTACATGAAGTTTTACAACTCCCTAGGCAGAGCACCTAATCGTTGTAGTAGTAGTATAGGCAAGACTCGGGAGGTTGTTATCGTTCACTCGGGGAATAGGTTGGGAAGGCTTAATCAAGGTCTAACAGAATTCTAAGGGCTGAGAGAAGATTATTTTTGTGTTTTTATATTTTATGGAAAGCAGGTAAATTCATATGTTTAAGAGATTGGTTTGGTTTGAGCTAGTAAACTAAATATTAACTAAGCTACTGGTGATAATAATATAATAAAAGATTATGTTTATTTAATCATGTATTACTCTCTAGATTGATTCTCCTAGTGTTGTTGCTTTGTCACACTTGTGATGACTTATGTAATTATTTCCTAAGTCATGAACGAATTACACGAACTTGCCGTCTATTTAATATTTCGTTAAGGCAACGCACAAGTAAGGTAGTATGAAGACTATTATAAGGCACCTAAGAGTATATTAAATGCATTTAAAATATATTAAAAGTGGATCAACCATATAAGGGGCAAGGTAGTATGAAGACTGTTACCCGATGATATCCTTTCTACACAATCATGTTTTCCTAGACATATCAACAGCGATACAGACAAAAGCTAGTTTTCTAAGACCTAACATGCATATTCATCACAAGAAGCAACACCACTAGGAACTACATCCTAGGTTTCATACAATCATAAATAAACACAATAGAAGGTTTAGCCAAACATGTTAAAGATAAAGGAAGAACATATAAGAATCACACAACAAGACATATTGAATGATTATGATAGCCTTACTTGATTAAAACATGAATTGAAGAGAGTACAATAGGGTTTTAAGGCCCTAAAATCGTCCCTAATAGCTGCTAAATGAACTAGGTTTCGTCCCTTTCTTTTAGTCTAAAGTTTCATACTTAAAACCCGAAAAACGAATTTATATATATAGGAAAATCGTTGTGATGGCATTGTGTTTTAATAGTGACGCTGTCATGAATAGAATATTCTAGATAATGGGTTGGGTCGTGCATTATGACATCGTCGTAAATTCTTGTGACGCCGTCTTGGTAAGAGTTGTGATGGCGTCACGTATAACACCCTGTGTTTTCAAGTCATTGACGACGTCGATAAATCCACAATGTACCTTTTGTATTGTACGCGTTTGCTTGTAATTTCATGAATTAAGTTTAAATCGCGTAAGCTAAAAATTAGCGTTCAATGTAAACGGGCATCAAGCAATTAAATGTTTACATCAAGCAAGGGTTATATAATTATTTTGAAAGTAATTATTAACTTTGTTCATTTTATTTTTATCGGATACGTAAAGTGTATACGTTTCGCGATAAATTGCGTTTAGGCACTCCCGGAACCACAAAAACTTTTCTACGCTTCAACAAATACCCACTTTTATACCCAATACATAAAAGTTACTAAAATATATCATATATATCTCTTATATGCCGAAAATCATGGCCATTGATTCAAGAAATGCAAGAAACTCTTCCATTGGTCAAATGAGCACCATACCTCTTTAATACAACACCATACTTGTTTATTTGACTAAGGACCATACCCATGACCATCCCTAAGACCATGAGCCATCCCTATGACCATGATATGTTCCCTTGACTAGAATTACTACTTATATACATACATTGCATAAGAAAGATACAAGTAAAACACTTTGTAAAAATCAAACAAACCTCCCTTTTGGCTCAATATAGCCCATGGCTCACACACCCCTCTCTAACAAACCCATATCAATTTTTATACAACCTATACACTTCTATACACATCTATCCTAAGTCATTCTAAGGTGTTTCCTTCCATTGAATCACCATTTACAAGTATTAATCAAGAAAAGCAAGATTAGGGTTTTCTTGAGAAAACTAGGGTTTCTTAAGTACAATCCCCACCAACCCCCCACAAACTGTCATTTTAATTTTCATAGAAAAGGAAGCTAAGGTTTTTGTTAAGAAAAATAAGGGGTTTCTAAGTGCAAGCTTGGTTTTTTAAGGGTCTAAACAAGGTTTAGCATTTGTTTTCATCACATCATACCTCCTAAGGTTTACTTGAAACTCTTATGTTCTTAAAATTTCAGTTTTATGATATGTGTTTATATTTAGCTTTAATATCACCATTTAGTTTATTGACATGTTAAAGAGTTTTATTTGTTGTCATATCAGTACATTTAATTATATCTTTATGATGTTAATAACTCATGTTAAAATGGTCCACACAAGTGATTTTACTACTCTTGGTTAAACATGAAACTGATTATGTTTTAATTTGGGTTTTCCCATAGGTGTAATAATATGGTTTTAAGTTAAAGATACTTATGACAGGTTAGGTTAATTATGGACCTATGTTAATATTGTATGGTTGCTAATATAAGGATGATATATAATATATATGAATTATAAGACATATGGTGGGTTACAAAAGTGGAAAAGTATGAAAACATAGGATAAATAAGGACTTAACCAAACTAACAAAACTTGCTGTCCAAAATTCGACATTTAACATATACATTTTATATTTTTATAAGATAAAACTTTTTCACGACGATCCGCAAAGGTAAGAAAAATTGTCAAAACGGATTAATAAGAAAAAAGTTATCGTTAAAAACGAGTTATACGTTAATAACGAAAGGAATTTTTATTAAACAACATTTTTTATAAAATTATAAACAGAACGTGTTGATATTTTAACAAATAACACATTTTTTAGGATTCCAAAATGATAATGAATCATAATTTTTCAATTAATAACGAACGAGTTATGAATTTCGCGGAGTTTACGACAAAAAATTAATACTATTATATAACTATTTTTTATAAAAGTTACATTGATGACAAGAAAGTTATATTTTTTGTAACTATAAATATATAGAACTTTCAAAAGCGAGAACGTCCTCGAAGAATCGTTAAAACGGAGCTATAACGAATAAAATACGACGTTTACGGGTTTGTACGACGGACAAATACGAATTTTATAAACCATTGTCTGTCATGAAACAGTAAAAGTTACTGTTCATCGTTGACAAATTTATGAAATGTCAATTATCGATAACCCGTCTAGAATACGAAAGATGGGCATAAGATAACGCGGGAATCGGCTTAATATAAACGTGAAAGTTACGCAAGTTTTGCTATTTTGCTAAACGGTAATTATAAACGTTTTAACTTATTAAACCACAATTTTACCAAAACATCTTGTTGGTGTTGAGCTATATAGGATATTAGTGGTTATCGAAGTACTAGATTAACTAGGAGTTTCATAATGAGGCCTCTTCGGGATTGGGTTATCCGACGTGTTGTTGGATTTACGACTTAAAGTGTCTAATCCTCGTACATCATGTCATGACCTCTTTAATTATGATAGCTGCCGAACGATTAGTACCGAATATGTAACAACTATAGGATTATATTCAATGTTATCAATTAAAGTACTCGGTACTTATACGACCTATGATAATTTAGGTTGCATTCGATCTTTTACGTGACGCATTATCTGCGATATTTGGATTATCAGAACTCAAGGTGAGTTCATAGCCCCACGTTTTACTGCTTGTGTTTTACAAAGTTTTTGGGTAAAAACATGCTATGCTTTCAATTTGGACCGAGTGGTTATGTTTTTTATTATGATTGACGTGTGTGCCTAAGTAGCGATTAACCCAATCTGAGCCCATTATCATGAACATGTGAATTACGATGCGCGGAAGGTTATGACTAGATCTATTGGGTTTTGACAACCCCGTCGGCGGGTGATTAGCTAGACTGAACAACGAAACGTTATACAATCGAATATTAGGATGTTGCGGGTTAGAAACATCACTACGGGCAATGGAGGCATTTAATTTGGTACTCAACATACGTCAAGCTTCAGTGTCTGAGCTTTAGAGCACCGTAATTCACTTTAAATGATGTCTGCATTGTGTTGCATTATCATACACCTTGGGAGATTTGTGGTCCTACAATATATGATTTATCACCTATGATTCACCAACATTATTTGTTGATGTTTTTAAAGCAATGTTTTTCAGGGGATCAATAGGCACGAGGTGCTAATGGATACATGGTGGTTTTGATGTGGATGGCCGCTTTAAAGATTTTGTTGCATTTCATTTTGTTATCTGTTTTGGGTGAAAAATCTCTTGTATTTTGATCAATGTGAACAAGTTATGCTTCGGTTATGTATCAATTACTTTGTTAATCCAATGTATCGTTTTTCAAACGACTTTTGGTCGTTCTATATATATCTTGTGTTATTGATCTGAGAAGTAACACGCCCCGGACCCATATTCCGCTGCGACCCAATTTGGGGGTGTTACATCACGTGTAATCTGTGACGCCGTCTCTAGCCGTCGAGAACATAATCTTGAGAGATGTTGGTATAGGTCCGTAGTCTTGTCTGTTTCTTCTCCAAATGAGCCCAAGTTATGTGTATTTCCTCAAAATGTCTTCCAAATGCTAAATACCTAAAAAGGAATGATTAAGTACTTATTTTGGGCATAAATGCATGATTTAGGGGGTTAAACGACCCCAAACAAGTGTATAAAATGACGCCTCATCTGTCCTTGATGCTTACGCAGCTTTAGTCACAGCCTGAGTTCGGTAGTGGCAGCAGGAGTGGCCCGAGCAGGGATGATGAGCGGGGCTATGATGAGGACGGCGGCGAGGATGAGGAGGATGTGGAGGATGCCGATAGTTAGGAGATTTTATATATGGGTTAGTATATGCTATTTTGTTTCTTGAAGTATATATTGGCGACCCTTATGTAAATATTTGTTTCCCCGTACATGTTATCTAGGTGAATATTGACTTGTATCTTACGGATAATGCAAGGTTTGTGACTAGGAAGCCCGTTTTGTAGACTATATTGTGTTTATTAGGATTTTGGACGTATTTAGCTTTATTATATCAAATGCGTTGATCCATTGTATTGTATTGTGTTTTGGTACAAGTTGTAATGTATTTGGGTAGATTCCATATTGGTTTATAAAGGTTTGATGTTTGGTAGATTTTTTCTGGAAAATATCCGAAAAAAATCTAGAAATGGCATGCAATGCAGGATGTACCCAAAAAAATTACAGACTAATCCCGAGCGACATGTCTCTGAGGATTGCTGAAACAAAAAAAAATTGCCGACTAATCTCGAGCGACATGTCGTCGGGGATATCTGAAACCAAAAACAATGGCTGACTAATCCCGGGCGACCTGTCGCAGGGGGATTGGTGTCACTAAATGACAAAACTCATATCTAGTGTTGACAAGTCAACATATAAGGAACACTTTCCCCAGCGACATGTCGTCGGGGATTACGTGTAATTACTTAATTAATTAATCATCATCCTTAATTAGTTTTTTAATAACAACATAATCTCGGGAGACATGTCGCCCGGGAAAACCCTCTACCGTGGCACTTCATTGTTTGACTGAAACTATGTGGGCTCGACAATGTCGTTGGGGTATCTCGCCCGGGAAAGAATCCCCTTCGAGCTTTCCCCTTCAACCTATCCCGGGCGACAAGTCGCCCGAGATTCGTATCCCCAGGAACAAGTCGCCCGAGAATCCACGAATTTGTCCCTATGGAAAGAGGTAAATGTTGTAGTGATGGCGGGAAAAAAATATCAAGACACAATCTTACACAACCATTCCTACGTGTATAGAAGGACTTGGCCGCATATTATGCAAAATTGGATATAAAAAATCAACCTACTGGGTTGTAACATGCTGAACACCTTCCCTCAAAAACTAATTGAGATCCTTAACAATGTTGTTAGGATTTATTGTGACGGCATGAGTTGCGTATGGCGGATTTGACAACATTTTCTTCGCATATTCAAGGAAATCATGATGTTCCGCGGGAAATACATGGTGCAAGCAATGAAACAAAAAATCTAAGGGTCATGAATAACAAACACAATACCAATATACAAACCCTATTTTCTTGGTGGGATATTAACTATTCGGAGTTTTCTTCTTATGAGGAGTGGTTGGAATGGCTTCTAAATATGAGAATTCAATCTGATCGAAGGAAGATTTTGGAAGGCGTTTTCTATGTTATGTGGTGGTTTGTTTGGAGTTTTCGTAACAAGAGTATATTTGGTTCAAGCATTCCTTCTAAAGCGGTTATCTTTGATGATTTAGTTTCTAGATCATATTATTGGTGTAAATATAGGAGTAAGGCTAATTTTAATTGGATAGATTGGCTTAAAAACCCTTCTCTTATCACGTTGTAATGTCTTGTCTAGCTTCTTGCTAGTTGGTTCTTAATAAATTTTTCGTTCAAAAATAAATATACAATCCATATACATTGTACAACAATCACAACAACATATATGGATCCATAAATAATCATAAAAAATCAACACATGCTATAAGCATGTTTACCCACAAAAGGAATTGGACCACATCTTACACACATTCAAGCAAAACAACTTGTTTTGATCACTCTAGTTTCATCAAAGAAATAGCGCCGAAGGCACAACACAACAAATTAAGGGCAGGAGCGCATCGTGGCACACCAAAGGTAGACGAGCCGACCCCACTCAAAGTTCAGCTACAACCTTTTAACTGTAACAACTTAAAAATTCGCTATCGGGGGTGGAATTACTGCGTGTGATAGCATCCATTTTTGGGGCTAGTTGATTCTAACATGTGAGTTGTTAGTTGTTACACAGTCCTGGGTGTATTTTGACTTACGGTTCACCCCACATCCCGGTTGCGCTTTACCAAAAATGACTCACTTGGAGTTCTCGATTCCGTTGCATGACTAAAAAAGGAGTCGCACCATCCTACCTATTTAAAGTTTGAGAACTTGTAAAGGATGATCTACAGACCGTTCGACTAGTCTTTCGCTCCTATAACCAAGTCAATCGTTACAAACGATTTGCACGTCACTATCATTGAGGGCCTCCACGAGAGTTTCCTCTTGCTTAGCCCCGCTCAGACATAGTTTACTATCTTTCAGGACTTGACATGCATGCTTACACTTATAACCTTTTCAGAAGACCAACAAGGTTGGTCGGTAGTGCAATCTACGAGGGGATCCCGCCAATGAGCTTTCTTCCTTCTTGCGGGTTTACTTACCCGTTGACCCATACACGTGTCAAATGATCTGCGTTCCAAGACGGGCCGATGAGGTTCCCGCAAGGCGTTGCCATGAGCCCGCAGGTGCCAAAGCATGTTGTGACGACATCTCCACATGCATATCAACAACTTCAGCTTTGGCCGCGCATCAATCAATTGCTTGAGTTAACAGGCGGACTAGCTTATGTGGTTCCCACATCTGACCAGTTTATATCGCCGGCACCTTCGCTTCTCTCCTAACAATTTCAAGCAGTTTTTGACTTTCTTTTCAAAGTTCTTTTCATCTTTCCCTCATGGTACTTGTTTGTTTTCGGTCTCACATCAATAAGTATATTATTTCATTCCATTTGACAAAGTTTACCACCCTATTAGGCTTGGATTTCTAAACAACACGACTCGCATGCAACGCCTCGTGGTGTGAAAGGTCTGAGCACGATGCTCAAGATTCCTCTTCAACTACAATTCGAATAATGATGTCACCTGATTTTAAAGATAGGTTGTTCCCGAATCGCTTTTCGTTACTAACGGAATGCTTATATGTTTATTTTCCTTTTCTTATTGATATGATTAAACTCAGGGCGTATGTAAACTTGGTAACTTCTGTTAGGCCTGCTATATATTGAATGGGGATGTTTTGTTAGGGAGGAAGAGAAGATCACAGACACACAACTTTATTATTATTATTTGACTTGAAAAACAACTTACAGACCCACAACATATTTATACTAGATATACAACTTCTGGAAGAATCTAATACACTCGCCAGTCTGATGTGGCCTTCGCCACTGGCTCGCCACCATACCACTACCATTTGCCACTTCACATTTTTTGTTATCTTGTCACCCCGGTGGCGAGCTAAAGTAAAAAAATATTTTTTAAATGTGTTTGTATGTGAGTGGTGGGGCCCAAATGAAGAGGTATGGGTGTGTTATGAGTGAAAGGGTATTTTTGAGTGGGAATAAAAAGCTGATGTGGCAGTCTGTGGGGCCTGTTTTGTTTTGTGGCTTAAGCCACCACACCCCATGCTCTAACTGACACTTACATAACTAGAATAAAAACTACCAAATATAACTGATATAAAAACTACTAAACATAACTGAACCAAACTGCTATTTTGAAATTCAAACACCACCAAACCGTGACTTCACTTTTGAGCTGCTATGTTGACATGTGACTTGAGTCTATCATTAACAAAATCTTCCCTTAAACTCAAGTCACGTCACCCCTTCATTTAAGATTCTAATTTTTTGCTGTAGTTTGCGGCCCGAGGAACATAGTTCCAAGCCCAAAATCATATTCGTGCTTATGTTTCTCACACATAACATTCAAGTTGTCGCAGTCCCATTCACTTGCCTTATTCACTTTCACATCAGGGTTTATCTTTACATTACAGCCACTTTGCAAACTTCTCTTTGGCATGTTGTTAAGATTGAGTTTGAACATACTATCCCTGGCCATCTCTACAAGAACAATTAATTGGTCTTCTGTATCCTTCACCTGCATCATTCGACCCTTAATGTAGGTCGAGCATCCCTCTTCCATAAGTTTTCCCAGACTTATTATGTTGTTCGAATCGAAGATGTGTATTATGTTCCGAGTTTGAAGAACAACATAATAAGTTTGGGAAAACTTATGGAAGAGGGATGCTCGACCTACATTAATTGGTCTTCTGTATCCTTTACCTGCATCATTCGACCCTTAATGTAGGTCGAACATCCCTCTTCCATAAGTTTTCCCAGACTTATTATGTTGTTCTTCAAACTCGAAACATAATACACATCTTTGATTCAAACTTCTTTGCCATCATGAGACAAAAATACAGTACCGCGTCCTTTCACTTGTACCTTTAAATCGTCACTGAACGAGAGACAACCATCTACTAGATCTTTCATCTCCACAAATAGGTGTTTGTCACCACACATATGATTGCTAGCTGTTGTATCAAGATACCATACGATTTCTGTAACAACATCATCTTCATACGTCATCATCACGATATCATCAACTTTCGCCTCTTCTTCAACATCTTCAGACACCATCATAACTATACCATCAACTTTCTCTTCTTCGATCACGAGATTCGTATTCTATTCCACTCTTTTGGGTAATCTACAATCTCTTGCATAGTGACCCGACTTGCCACAATTATAGCAATCATTTGCACCATCTTCCACCATCTTTGGGAACCTGCAGTTTCTTGCATAGTGGCCCGGCTTGCCATAATTATAACAATCATAAGAATGACTCTCTATACCATGATCGTAGCCTCTTCCATCGCCTCTACCATGACTGAAACCGCGTCCACCGTAATTTCTTTCTCTTCCTTGTTCGTTTCCTTCTCTTCCATGTTTATTTCTTTGTACATACATGGCTTCTTCTTCAACACTCACTTTTGTTTGCAACACCTGATCATCAAACGAATCTTGTTTCTTCTTTATCTTTCTTTGTTCATGTGCCTCTAACGAACCAGCTAGATCATCGATTGTCAAGTCTTCTAAATTCTTTGACTCTTCAATCGCACACACCACATTCTCAAACTTCTCGGTTTAAGATCACAAAATTTTCTCTACCACTCTTGAATCAGTTAGAGTTTCACCGTTTCGCTTTAGTTGATTCACCACCGTTTGCACCCGAGTGATGTAATCCGAAACACCTTCTGTTTCCTTCATTTTCATGGCCTCCAACTCACCATGTAGAGTTTGGAGCCGCACTTGCTTGACTCGGTCAACCCCTTTGTACACCTCCTTTAACATTTCCCATGCCTCTTTTGATGTTGTAGCCTCAGCGATCTTCTTGAACCCCGACTTATCTACCGATTGAAACAAGAGATAAAGAGCGGTCTTGTACTTCATGTACTTCTCCTTCCATGCCTTTAACTGATTCGCGGACATAGCACCAACTTCACTTGCACTCGGTTCTTCATACCTGACCGTGACAGATTCCCACACATCTTGCGCACCCATTAACGCTCGCATCTGGATACTCTACTTATTGTAATTCGACTTGTTTAGTTTCAGTAGTGACACATAGCCTAATAAAGTACCGAGGGGATTCATTTTGACCTAGCTTTGATACCAATTTGTAAACTTGGTAACTTCTGTTAGGCCTGCTATATATTGAATGGGGATGTTTTGTTAGGGAGGAAGAGAAGATCACAGACACACAACTTTATTATTATTATTGGGAGAATTACATACATCCCTACTACAAGGCTACTAATTACATATTTCCCCACTCAAACTTTTTAATTACAAATATACCTACTTTAATACACTTAATTCTCATATATACCCATTTTATATATTTTAATGTAAAGATTCTTAACACATAACCATTATATCCCTTTCTTATTCATGTGCAACAAAATTATAACTTTATAATAATAGTTAGGATGTTTCCTCCCTGTCCTATTTACGTTTTACAGAAAAAATTACAAATATGTTTTTTATGCGATTATAAAAGTTGGCAACCATGGCCCGTGAGAAGGTATTCATTTATTTTCATTAGAAAAAAATTGTAATTGTAGAATTTAACTAAATATGTTTGTTTTACAAGGTCATATGTGTGAATTAACTTTGTAAAAAGATTTCTTGAACATGGATAGAAAAAAGATATAATGGTTATGTGCTAAGAATATTTACATTAAAATAGATAAAATGGGTATATATGAGAATTAAGTGTATTAAAATAGGTATATTTGTAATTAAAAAGTTTGAGTGGGGAAATATGTAATTAGTAGCCTTGTAGTGAGGATGTATGTAATTCTCTCATTATTATTTGACTTGAAAAACAACTTACAGACCCACAACATATTTATACTAGATACACAATTTCTGGAAGAATCTAATACATAATTGACACTTACATAACTAGGATAAAAACTACCAAATATAACTGATATTAAAACTACTAAACATAACTGAACCAAACTGCTATTTTGAAATTCAAACACCACCAAACCATGACTTCACTTTTGAGCTGCTATGTTGACATGTGACTTGAGTTTATCATCAACAGCGTACGATTAAAGTCATCCCAAGACAACACATTGGGGGTGTTTAACCTACATCACCGGTATCTTTAAAAATTAGGACAACACTTGTGCAATTTATATTTTGTGGCGCAATTTATAAATAAAAGTTAACTGCCGTTAAGTTTTTGTCAGAAATAATTTGTCGTTTACTTGGAGTCATAATTCTTTTTGTTGATGGAGGGTTCATAAATTGCGTACAAGTCGATGGCTTACAAAGTGGATTTAAGTTTTGCTATATGAATCCTTATATGCATGATTTTCAAAAAAGCGTTGAGGGTACTTGATATGCGCGGTAAACTTGGAAAGGTACTTATGAGTATCGGTATCTTTTACATGGCTTTAACTTTTACCTTTCATAACTTATTAATACACATCGTTTATCATTGCATGTTGTCATTTAGGTAAATCTTGCATGGGCAGTAAAATAGTGACCTCATACGAGCAACACAAAAGGTGTAACTATTCAAACGTTATTAAGTAGACGGATTTTAGTAAAAAATGGAAATCAGATAATTGGCTTACGATTAGTGGATAATTTTAACTGTAAAGTTAACAGCTAAAATTAAAATGTCATCTCGGGTATTCTGATTAATATTATGTACGAGAAGATAAAAGGCTAATTTGATTTTCTAAGTATAAAGGTTCGTTGTATTAAGACAATCATGGTAGGTATTTTGTTTTTGGTTTCGTACATTGCCATGGATCTATGAGTTAGTTTTTGAAAATGAAACGCGCGTGAATTTTTTTATTTCTTTTCCCGTGACACGACTCAAAAGGCACTTGGGTGTAACTAATCGTAGTAAGAGAAGGGTTAGAGAATGCTCGATACCATGTAAGCATGACCACTAGCTAACCCGTCAATTCCTTCCCTTTAGCCATGTCATCATATATTTCACCTATAAAACATAATATGAAGTAAAGGTAAGCAAAAAGCTTAGTGAGTAAATGAAGTATAAACTGAATTTCATGAAATGAAAAAATGTATAAATGTCACTTCGCTTGAACTTGGGTCGTGGCATTTTCGAGAGTGCTTACTAAACACATGTACTCCACATGGGACGTCGTGAATTACATTTACAAAACATAAGCTCAATTTAAGTACAGAACAAAGCTCAATTTAAGTACAGAACATAAGCTCAATTTAAGCACATAACATGAAATATGACCTTATGGGTCAACATGAAACCTAAGGGTAACTTGAGTACTTGACATGATAATTTGACCACTCGGGTCAACGTGATTACATGTATTGATAATATGACTACTTGGGCGTACGTGAATACTTGACATGTTTTATAACCTCTTGAGTCAATATGATTACTTTCCATGAACGTGTGACAACTCGGGTCTACATGAACTAAATTTAAGACCTCACAAGTCAACTTAAATTCTTGACATGATAATATGACCACTTAGGTCATCATGATTACTTGTGGTGATACTATGACCACTTAGGTCATCATGAGTACTTGTTGTGATATTATGACCACTTTGGTTATCATCAATACATGACACAATCATGGCATAAAATCGTGACATGAAGACATAACTTATATATAATCGATAACTTGCATAATCTTGAATTACTAACATGTGTTATAAACTTAATAAGCACGTAAAATAAACTATAACTTTATTGTCAACATGAAACATGATATAATGAACGTACGGGTTAATATGATAGTTTAACATGATATTATAAACACACAGGTTAACATGACCACATAATGTAGTAGTATGACCATACTGGTCAACAAGGGTAATAATCACATAACTTGCACATTGTAGCATATATGCATATAAACAAGTATAATTAGAAGCTTGCATAACGTGAACATAGTTAACATAAATAGAATGATCATGATTTACGAGAATATAATTTTTGTACTTGTTTATACACTACGTTACTCACCTTAAGTAGGCTAATGATTCCACAAAGTCCCCGACTAGCTTATGGTGCCTAAAAAATAACATGAACATAAGGGGTGTTTGGTTAGTCGGATAGTACTAACCACTAATTCAACACTTCATAAATTAACATCTTATAATGATGTTAAACAATCACTCAAGTTTATCCATAAACCCCCTTAACATGAACCAACATAAGTTATATCAACGTATAATCATACCTGACTTGCATAAACACAATGTCATTCTATAAACGTCAAACACATAACTAAAACAAGCTGGCATTTCTGCAACAATTTGCAAGTTGTCCTTTTTTACTAACTTAATCAGTGAACCAGATGTTAAGGCTACATTCATCGGAAAGTAAAATCTTTTGCCTTTTCAAAAATGCATGGAACACTTCTAACAGAGTAATGGTTTATTTTATTTGAATTTTTAAAATTTGTTTTGCTGCACATTTCAGATTCTGACGTTGTTGTCCTAAAACACATTTTTGGCCCATTTAAGTTCCAAACTTGCCAAAGCTTCCTTCATACAAACCGAAGTAGACACATAAGGATTTCCAGAAACTTAAGCCATGCTTTAATCCGAGTTATTATCAAGTTTATATGTCATTTCTAACATGACCCATTTTCTGCGCAAGTTGATGTCCTAATTTCATACTTAACCAAAATCACCAATGGCCGATATAAACCAACACTTAACACTTGTATGATCAAACCTCAACTTAGTAAACATGTATATGATTATTTTTAAGGTCTCTAATCATCTAGTTTCATGAAGTTCTAGCTTTTCTTGTGTTAATATCAAGTAGTGATGCTAAATAACCACACTAAGTTACCCTCAATATCCTTAATATAACTTTGTCGTTCTCTCAATTCAATGATGGTTTCCAAAATTATAAATTCAAGAACTTGTTAGGTTTTTTCCAAAATTCATTCCAACAACATTGATACACTTATAACATGTTATTTATCCAAAACCCTTATGGGTTAACACTTAAACATAATTTATGAGCTTCTAAATATTTATACCTCAATTTTTTAGAAAGGCAACATATTATAAAGAACCCCGAAAGGAAACAAAAAACAATACAAGGCATCTTACCTCGATTAAACAAGATAATTAAAAGAGGACGAGACCCAACAAAAATAGACAATACATACAAATAAAATAAATCCTACACACTAAAATAACATGCTGACTCGAAAATACAATCAAAATTACAAAACAAGAAGGCCATCTGACCACTATGACTTTAGGCGGGTACACTTGTTTAGGCATTAAATCATACCGGATAGGATGAGTCGAATCCAATCCAATCACAACGAGAATCCCTTGTGTACCTGTGGATAAGACAAAAAGACGTGTTAGCCTCGCCCCAGGGTTGATCCCAGGACCAAGCTCAGGCGTGAGAGTAAGTATATGTTAGAGCCAGAGGGGCGTAAATAGTATGTGTGAGAATGCAATAAATGCTGCCTGAATATCAGTACCTGATGAGGTATTTATACTACTTAAATCACTGTAGTGGCATACTGTTCCTGGCACTTAGGAATTGGGGAAAGTAAGTCAGCCCTGGTTTTGTGTCAGGCAGCAGGGTTGCGTGAGAGACAACATCCAGTGAATCCTGGGATTGTAACATTCATATGAGTGCTTGCTATTGACCGTTAGTTTGAAGTGGAGACCCATTTCCTTGAACTTGGTGTTTTGTCTTTTCTCGGGTCTTCTCATATAAGTCCTTTCGGCATGATTGTGTCCCTTTCGGATCATGGTCCTTCCGGATATATACACAGACATGTCCACCCCAGTATCATGTTATCAATTGTAAATTAATAAGACGATACTTTAAATATTATATCACTCCCTTTTTTTGTTTTTTAGAGTCGCAACAAAATTCATAATTACAGTGGGTTAAAATTAATGAATGCTGGGAAGGTCTGGGAAGGAGTGATCGCACACGTGTCCTTTACTTCCCAATCAATGACGTAAATCTTTCCACGTAGGGTGCCTGACATGACACGACGTTTGATGACCCACTCTTCCTCTATAAATAGTGAACCCCTTGCCCTTTTACTGCGTGTTTTTTATCTTCCCCCGAACGTCCACCCAAGGTTTTTAACTTCATCTCAGGTATATATTCTGCCTTTGTCTAACTTTTAATATTGTACGTCCCCTTCGGTATCTTTGATCATGTCCGAGGAGGATCATCATGTTGACGTCGGGACGTTGCCTAAGTTTGATATGCCGCTGTATACGTCCAAAATGACTGCCAAAGATGTTAAGTCGCTGTCCCTCCGGTATGTTATTCCCCTAGATTTACATCCTATTTCTCTGACCAAAGAATGGACAATGGCCAAACTGCCGGACGACATGATAGGTTTTTATGAACAATATTTTGAGTTCTCGGGAGTAAGGGTGCCTTTTTCTACCCTTCTTCTGGCTGTTATCAAGCATTTTTGCGTACATATTTCCCAGCTTGTGCCGTTAGGGTTGAACCGATTGACCATGTTCGAACTGTATTGTCGAAGTTTAGGTATTATCCCCTCCGTCAATTTGTTTCGCGTTTTTTTATAAGATTAGCAAACAAGGACAATGGTTCTCTTTTGAGAAGAGGGTTGGCAAGGGTGCGGGTGGTCAAATATTCCGAGAGACCTTCTCTGGGTTGAAAGGATGGAAAAAATGGTTCTTTTTTCTGGATAGGAGAGCCATACTAGACGCCATTGCCTTGAGGCACCATGACTCCGATATCAATGATCCCGTACCCGAAGATGACTTTAATGCTTCGGATTTTCAGCTGTTAACCGAACAGGTCGTGGATCTTCGGCCTGTGCCTTTCGGCCTCTTTTTTCATGCCTTATGGCCTTCTTTTTCAGGGAGGGCTAGCCACCACATGGGATTTTCCCGGTTTTCACCCGACATTCAAAGATACCGAGGGGAATGGTAATACTTTGTAATTATGCCTTTCTGAGTGAGACCGCTTCGGTGTGGCCTAACATTTTTTTTTACAGTGGTAACCATGTCCGAATATCTTCGTTTCCCCTTCTTGTCTGGAGCTTCTATTTCAAAGGGACCTCCCCTCACTTCTCAAAATCCTATCGAATAGCATACCACTCATCCCCTTCCTTCAGACCGGGTTGTTCTAGAAAAGACAGACCACCAAAAAAGGGTTAAGGTAGAGGACCCCAAAATTGTTGCTATTCTAGAGAGGAAAACAAGGGCTGTTGTAAAGAAAAGGGAGAAAAGAGAGAAGGTGGAGACGGTGGGGAGGGTTCCCGTCCTAAGACCAAAAGAAAGAAAACTGTTGTACTCAAGGATAATCTTGCTGCCTCTGAGGCTACCTCATCTCCGAGGCCCATCCGAACCTTTGATCCAAACCAAACCAACCCCTCCGATGCTGCTGCTACTACTATTGAGTCACAAGAGGACCGTTCACCTCTTGTGTCCCCTCGTGGATCCGCCGCTCACCCCGTCAACTATACTGATGCTCATCGTGTGGACGAAGAGACCGATACCCTTCGGCTTGGGACTTCTGGGGGTCAATCTGGAAAGGTTCTAACCAATGCTGACACCGAAGTGGTTCAACCCTCTCTAGTGCATCATTCTGCTCATCATAGTCCTCCGGTCACACAAATGGATTCTCCTCTGAGATCTATTCAGAGAGGTACACACGACCTTCCGTGCTATTTGGTCCTTTTCGTCCCCTTCCCCTATCTTTGTTTTGATCATTGAGTGTTTGCAGGTAATGTTGACAAGAGTGAGTTGTCGCGAGGGCATGCTCTTTATATGCCTAACTAGTCTGTCCACCGAAGATGCCGCTTGGATACTCCGACTTGGTGCCATGAACTCCTGGTCTACCTGGCACCCCTGGCCGCTCAAGAGGAATCCAACACGCTCAACAACGCTACTGCGCTTGACCGGGCTTGGTTCTCTCTGGCACGTGGGGCCTTGGCTCAGACTGACATTCTTAAGAGGTTTGAGCATCTTCAAACTGACTTTGACAGGCTTGCCGAAGAGCATGCAGGGTGTAAAGATACCGTTAGGTAGCTTGTGAGTGCTAGGGAGCTTTCTCAGCAGAACTCTAGGCTTTATCTTACATATCTGAATGATTCAGGAAATTTAAGAATGATCATGCTAACTGCCCTGACCGAATTCGATTGCTGGAGGATCAGAACAATGAACTTTCCTAAACGAACAACGAGCAATCCCTCTGGATAAAGGAGTTAGAGGACCTTTTGGCTAAGAAAGATTCTGCCCTTGTCTATGCCGAGAGAATCAATGCTGAAAGGGCTCTAGAGAAGGAAAAACTTGTCATCCAACTTGGCAAAACAAAGATGGAGAAATTCAATTCTATACGAAAACTTCTTCCTACTATGGTCGAGCATCTCCTTCAGAGTCATGAGTACAAAAAAAGTTTGTCCGAGCCCTTTAACTCGGCTATCCAAGCTGGATGGGACAAAGGCCTTACCGAGGAGCGATCCGAAGAGGATCTCTTAGAACTTATAGGTAGGATGGAGGGCTTTGATGTTTATGCTGATAAAAAGATAAATGTCGAGTACAACAAGCTATTTGAGAAACTCTACCCTTATGTGGAGAAGATTTCTCATGGTTTCCGTCATTTCATTTCTGACTTGCTCAAGGTTTACCCTGACTCCCCCTTCCAGTCAAGCTCCTCCAAACGAACCCCTTTCTGGTAAAGCTCTTTCCACTTCGGCCCCTCGAGGGTCCTGACTGCCTTCTCCTTTATAAATTCCATTAAACTCTTGGTGTAATAAATATTGGTGTCATTTTGCATTCAAACACTTGTGTAATTATGTACAGCTTATTTTGTTGCTCTGTGATGTGTGGCTAGTTTATTTAAACATTTCGTAATTATCTATATCGAACAGACGTTTTGCAATGACTTGGTGCATTTTTGTTATCTTATATTCGTAACCTTAGCTTTCTTATGTCTCCTGAGATAGGTAACGGTCCTTTCTTGTATTGGTTTGCCCTTCTAATTTTTGACCGATGGGGCATGCCGTGCCCCCCGTACCATGCTTTGGCTTGTCTCTTAGATCTTAGCCTTTACGGTTTGGAGAGCCTTTGAATGTTATTGCTAGGCTTGACCCTTTGACCTTTTGTCTGTGGGTATGTGATGTTCTGCGGGCTATGCCCTGGCTCATCCCTTTGACTTTAGTCTGTGGGGTTTAATTAGCCTTTGGGGAGCTATGCCCTTATTCATCCCTTTAGCCAATGGGGTATATAAAGCCCTTTAGTGCTATGTACATGCTCGTCCCTTTGACTTGAGTCTGTAGGGGAAATTATGCCTTTCGGTGCCGTGTACTCTGGCTCATCTCTTTGACTTGTAGTCTGTGGGGTACATAGTGTGTTTTATCCGACCGGAGGTAGCGAGCCATCCGGTTGAGAAATTATTTAGCATAACTTATTCGAAAAATTTTCCCCTTCACTAGTAGGAGTAGAGCATTGTCATTCATTAAACAAAAGCACAATTCTTGTAATTAAAATAGCTTCTACATATAGCATTTACGGAGGTTAATAACATGCCCGGTGCGAGGAACCTCCTTGTCCTCCAAAGTTTGTAACTTGTAGGAACCATTTTCATATGCTTCCATGACCCTGTATGGTCCTTCCCATTTTGGTCATAGCTTGCCTTGGTCTTCCACCATGCTTGCCTTATTTCTTCGGAATACGAACTCTCTCAGCCTGAAACCTGTCGGGCGAATCTTCTTGTTGTAATACTGCTCCATCTTTGTCTTGTATCTTGCTTCCCTGACGGCCGCTATTTCTCTTCTTTCTTGTAACAGGTCTAGATTCAAATGAATCTCCTCTTTGTTGTATTCCTCTCTAATCATCAAAGTCCGATAAGTAGGGATGCCTATTTCGGCCGGGATGACTTCCTCCCTGCCATAGGTGAGACTGAATGGTGTTTCCCCGTTACTTTGTTTGATTGAAGTTCGATGTGCCCATAGAACATTTGGTAATTCATCGACCCATCTCGCTTTTTCCTTGCCGAGACGGGTCTTAATGCCTTCCATCAGACTCTCGTTGGCTCTCTCTACCAATCCGTTCGCTTGAGGATGTGCTACCGCTGTGTTCATTTAATGAATTCCAAACCTCCCACACCAACTTTTGAATGGGTCATTCACCAATTATGCTCCGTTGTCGGTGACAATGATCTAAGGTAGACCAAACCTGCAAATTATATTGTCCATGATGAAGCGTATTATCCCCTTACCAGCGATCTTCACTTATGGCTTGGCTTCTATCCACTTGGTGAAGTAGTCAATCGCCACAATTATGAATTTGGCACCTCCTCTTGCCGGAGGTAATGGCCTTAGAATGTCCATACCCCATTGGTAGAATGGCCAAGGGGCCATGATGGACGTCATAAGGGTTTTTGGTAGTCTCGGCACAAGAGTGTGTATTTGGTATGAGTCACATTTTTCCACCTCTTTCTTAGCGTCTTCGTGCATGGTAGGCTAGTAGTAGCCCTGCCTGATCGCCTTTCTTACCACGACTCATGGGCCTATATGCATTCCACAAGACCCCATGTGGATTTCCCGTATGATGTAGTTGGCCTGCAATGGACCCACATATCTTAACATGGGCATTAAGTACCCCTTCTTGAAAAGTACCCCAGATTCCATGGTGTACTGACTAATCTTTGCTCGTAGACATCGTGCTTCGTTCTTATCTTTTGGCCATGTTCCTTCCTCCAAATACCGTTTGATGGGGGTCATCCAATTGTCCCCTTCTTCTTCCACTATGGAGTGTATTTCTTGGCCCTCCGTGGATCGTTCTTCAAGGACCTCCACTAACACCTCCTTCGTCAAATGGCTAAATTCCACCAACGCGAGCTTGCTTAGCACATTCGCTTTCTGGTTCATGTTCCTAGGGATGTTTTGGATTGAGAATGATTTGAATCCAGAGGCGTACTCTTTTACCTTTGCCAGATATTTTATCATGCTATCTTTACTAGCTTCATAATTTCCGTTGATCTGACTTGCCACCAGTTTGGAGTCCACTTTTACCTCAATGTTTGATATGTTCATTTGTCGAGCTATCCTCAATCCTGCTAGAAGAGCTTCGTATTCAGCCTCATTGTTAGTGTTGGGGAAGGTAAGACGAAGAGCATAGGTGTATTCGATTCCACTAGGCCCTATCAAGACCAAACTTGCCCCTGACCCTTTCGGACCAGAGGCTCCATCAGTGAATAAAGTCCAACTTTCAGTGTCATCTTTTTCTAAAGGTACCTCCAGCATTCGGAAGTATAATTCTTCCTCTTCCCCTTCCGGTGCTTCCGAGAGAAAGTCTGCCAGGACCTGCCCCTTTACAGCATTGCGAGGAATGAATGTGATGTTATATGCCCCCAGCTTAACAGCATACTTCACCAATTTTCCCAAAGTTTCAGTGTTATTGAGAATGCTTTTGATCAGTTGGTCAATGATGACCTTTACCGGATAGGCTTCGAAGTACCTCCTCAATCTTCTAGTCGTGTGAATCAAAGAAAGTGCCAACTTCTCCATGGGAGCGTAATTTCTTTCAACTTCATTCAATGTCCTGCTTACCTACTGGATAGGACACTGCCTTCCCTTCCGGTCGGTTAGGAGAACCACGCTTACCGCTTCTGCCGATACTGCCAAGTATGCATAGAGGGTTTCCATTTCATGAGGTGGAGTTAACGATGGAAGATCCGTAATGAGCTTCTTCATTTGTTGGAATGCTTCATCTGCCTCCGGTGTCCATCGGTATTTATGCTTGTTTTCTTTAGTTATGTTTTTAGGGTGTTGAAGAATGGCAACGATCTTTCAGCGGACTTAGCAAGGAAATGATTAAGAGCAGCTGGTTTTCCGCTCAGGCTTTGCATTTCTTTCAGCGTTCATGGGGATTGGAGATCTGCCAAAGCCCTTGTCTTTCTAAGGTTAGCTCTGATTCCTTCTGATGTCACCATGTACCCTAGAAACTTTCCTTCTTCCACCCCGAATGAGCATTTCTTTGGATTCAGCTTCATATTAATTTTCTTCAAATTATCAAAAGTCTCTGATATGTCAGCCAATAACATCTTTTCATCCCTGCTCTTAATTACCATGTCATCCATGTAAGCCTTTAAGTTCCTGCCTATTTGCGATTGAAAGGTCGAGTCCACCAGCCTTTGGTATGTCGCGCCCGTATTCCTTAACCCGAATGGTATTTTTGTATAGCAGTAAGTCCCTTGATCTATGTAAGATGCCGTTTTCTCTTTGTTCTCTTCTGCCATTTGAATTTGGTGGTAGCCTTTGTAGGCATCTAGAAAGCACTTATACTTGAACCCCATCACCGACTCTGTCTTGCAGTCTATGTTAGGAAGCGGATAGTAATCCTTCAGACAGGCTGAATTTAGGTTTTTGAAGTCAATACACATTCTCCAAGTTCCATCTGCCTTTTTAACCAGGACATGGTTAGAGATATACGTGGGGTACTTCACCAGACGAACTATACCTGCATGGACCCATTTGGTTACCTCATTTGTTACCACTCCACTTTTCTCCGGTTAAAATGTTCTCCATTTTTGACATACAGGATCTAGAGAAGGATTTACATTCAACGCGTGTTCTATGATCTGACGCGGCACACCTGTCATATCAGATGGATCCCATGCAAAGATTCCCAGGTTATCTTTTAACAAACATTTGAGTTGGTCCCTAACCACGTCGGATAGCCCTCCTCCGATGGTTACAAACTAATTCGGGAATGACGGGTTGACCGACACTTCCTCTGTAACTTCCACCTCTCCTTCCCCCTTGGGTCTTTCCTCCTCGATCATTTGTTTCCTTTCTAATCGTTTGCACTGCGTGATGATGATCGTCCTGGTAACTAGCGTAGCTACCCCTTTTGGGGTTGGGAACTTTATCATCGAGTAAATGGTGGAGGGGATAGCTCAGAGGGTCTTTAGTCCGGGCCTCCCCAGGATAACGTTATAAGGTGAAGGAGCTCGAACCAAATAAACTTCATGGAGGTTCTTCTGTATAGC
Organism: Tanacetum coccineum; assembly: GCA_026074375.1. Classification (NCBI taxonomy): domain Eukaryota; kingdom Viridiplantae; phylum Streptophyta; class Magnoliopsida; order Asterales; family Asteraceae; genus Tanacetum; species Tanacetum coccineum. Next base: position 22,810 of record BQNB010010397.1, on the reverse strand, counting down.
CCTCTGTTAACGAAACACACCTCCAGTTCTATCTTACCTAGCGGCTTTGAGACTTCTCCGGTGAACCCTAACAGGTCTGTCTGGGTCTCTCTCAATCTCGCCTTTATTTTTAGATTAAGGTTTTTGAAACAGTGTTTGAACATCACCTCAACTGATGGCCCTTCATGCACATATACTCGTCTAACCAGGTATCCTTCCACTTCGGCTTCAACGATCAAGGGTTCCTCGGAGATATCGTCAGAGGGTATTGCCGGGAAAGATATGAGGACGTTTATCCATGACTCCGTCGCCTCCCTAACCTTTTGCTTCTTATCTTTTACTGAGTTTACACTGATCACGTTGATTATTTTTGCCAGTTGGGGATCATCTCGGCCATGAGATCCCCTTCTCCTCTGTCTCACATCTTTTACTAGGTGATTTAGTTTTCCTGATTCTAAAGCCATCTCTAGTTGTTTCCTTAGCTGGATGCAATCGTTCATGTAGTGACCTTTCTCTTGGTGATAGTTGAAGTACCGGTCTATGTTTCCTGACCTCAAGGGATTTATCATAGGTCGGGGAGCTGGAAGACGCAGTTGTGTCTCAGTAGCCAAAATCTCTTTTGGGTATTTGGTCAAAGAATTAAGGGTGAGAACTGGTGCAACTCTGCGATTATACTCTCCCATCGTAGAGGGGTATGGGGCCCTATCATCTCTTGCTCTGTTTGCACAATACCCGTCTCTTCCCTTGTAATTATTTCTATAATCGTCCCTCCGTGATTCCATCGGGCAGATATTCCAAAACGGCCTAGCGTCTCTTCCGTTGAATGGGAGGGACACTCTGCGGTGGGTTTCCCCTGTTTCACCCTTAGGGAGCTCTGTACTGGCGTATGCCACTTCGGATCGGACAAAATTGTCCAACCTTTCCATCATCTCATTCACTATAGTGGGAACCTTATCCGAAAAACGTTTGGCCAATTCGGGTGACTTAACTGAATCCATGAATGACGAGATTTTCATGACTTCCGGAACACCCATGATAAAACCCTTTTCCACCATCCACCTTTCTTTGAAGGCCGTTAACTACTCATTGGCTTTTCTTACGATCTTAGTGATTTCATGAGGCTCTGTGAAACACGCTCTCCTAGCGGAATATCTGGCGGCGAATGCGTCTCTTAATTCTGCCCATTCATTAATGTTGTCATAAGGAAGGTGCTCGAACCATCCTCTTGCTGATCCATTATATGTGTGTTGAAACATACGGCACCACACAGACATGGGCCATTCTCCTGAGTTCGCCGCACCGGCGAAACGGCTTAAGCGATCTTCCGGATCAGTGGTGCCATCTTACAACTTGATATTAGTTGGCATCTTATATTCTGGACCCATGAACTTTATTAGTTTGGCGAGTGAATGGTGTTCTTTGGGCTTCCTTAAAAGGCTTTCTGAGGTCTTCGTCTACCACCTCTTTTCTTTTAGCAATGTTGTGATTCTGTGTTTCTATGTCTTTCGTTTTGAAATCTAGGCAAATGGGATCGCCTTTGTTTTTCCGGTTATGACTCTTTATTAAGGATTTGAGAGCAGATATGTGACCTTCGATCTGCTCCTTTGTTAAAGGAGGAGGGGTCTCCTCCTGGTCATCTGTACCTTCCAAACCTCCTCCCTCGACCGGGCCTGCCATCTGCTCCTTTAGTAGAAAAGATGCAAGGTCCCATGGATGGCGCCAATTTGTTTAGGTATTAAATCATACCGGATAGGATGAGTCGAATCCAATCCAATCACTATGAGAATCCCTTGTGTACCTGTGGATAAGACAGAAAGACGCGTTAGCCTTGCCCCGGGGTTGATCCCAAGACCAAGCTCAGGTGTGAGAGTAAGTATATGTTGGAGTCGGGGGGCATAAATAGTGTGTGTGAGAATGCAATAAATGCTTCCTGAATAGCAGTACCTGATAGGGTATTTATACTACTTAAATCACTGTAGCGACATACTGTTCCTGGCACTTAGGAATTAGAGAAAGTAAGTCAGTCCTGTTTTGTGTCAGGCGGAGGGGTTGCGTGAGAGACAACATCCCGTGAATCCTGAGATGGTGACATTCGTATGAGTGCTTGCTATTGACCGTTAGTTCGAAGTGGAGACCCAGTTCCTTGAATTTGGTGTTTTGTCCTTTCCCGGGTCTTCTCATCTAAGTCCTTCCGGCATGATTGTGTCCCTTTCGGATCATGGTCCTTCTGGATATATACACGGACAACACTCACTTGTGAAAACAAGATCAAATTACCAAAACCTTAAAAGTGCACATGGATCATGGGAATATGTTGTCAGTAGAGACAAAAACCATAACCCCACCAACATTCACACAATCGCATGATACCAATCTCAAATTGACAGACATGGGTAATAGCAGAGGACAAAAGACTTATGCATAAGATCAGACTCACCCACAAATCTAAGCAAAAGCCTTAAGACCCCACTAAACCCAACAACCCGCAAATAGAACTTTATTGCAGACACAAACTGGAGCCTAAAAAGATGGAAGAACCTGAACCACACTGATATGCCTGAGCCACATATGTTTACTGAAAATCTGTTGTAGAGTAACTCAGAACCAAATTGCATACCCGAAATACTAGAGCAACTCGAACCAGATCCAAAGACTAATGCAGACAAATATTCTGAGGATCTCGAAGCCAATGTTGTCAATCTATCGCTTTATATTTCTTTATCTTCTTACTATCCATTCAAAGCTTTTAAGTTGCATATCTTGTAAAATCTTATTAACACTTCATATTTTATTGCCAAACAAGCAAACGCTTCTCTCCTTCCAAATGAAGTAACCGAAAGTCCAAATCACCGTTTGCCAAATGTACGATAGGGAGGTAGGAATACTAATGTTTCCACTATGAGATAGAATATCATCAATAGTAAATATGTTAGCACTCCCCACCTTCCACTAATTGAATAGTTTGGACCACATACTCATTGAAAAATTGCAAGTGACTAAACAATGAGCACATGATTCCACACTATCGTGTAGTTACACGATGCATGAAGAACCAAATCTAATTCAATGCCTCTTCTCTTAAGTTCCGCATGTACCGGAAGTCTTCCTTTGCGTGCTCTCCACAAAAAAATATTAACCTTCTTAGGCACTAATTTGTTCCAAAGTGTGTCAACACCACCACTATCCCCTTGAAGAATCTTCTCCTCGATCAAACTCGTAAGCGTCTTGACTTTGAATTCACCGCCTTCATCTAACATCCACCTTCATCTATACCTATAAGAACTAGAAACAACGACATTCCGTAAAACCTTAATTAGAAAATCATATTCCCTACACACCCTCCCACTAATATACCTATTCCAATCCCACACCCAATTCCACTCGTTATTTACCAAATATCCCTTATCAAATACATTACCCTCTTTCCTACAATCCAAATGGTACAATCTAGGAAATCTATCGCGAAGTATCCTATTATCCACCCATCTATCCTTTGAAAATCTAATATCTCTCCCATCACCTAGCACCCCCACATACGCAGAAGTGAAATCAACCCGACCACGTCAATCTCCACGCCAATCTTCATGATATCGGTACAAATTCCAACTCCTTGTCTATTTTAGGGTTCACAACGATATCATGATATCTTAAGGGTTAGCGTTGAAGATCCTAATATGGGGTCGTAACCTTCTTTAACTAAATGTTAAAAGAAGGTTGTGGAAGAGAGAAGCGGCATGGGGGAGGAGAAGAAGACCATTGATCTTCAGCAAACGAAGAGAACTAATTTATCTAACAATGAGCAGCCGCCTTCTTGCGTCCCAACGATCTTTTCCCTTCCTTATTTCATGCTTTTTGAAGTTATAAATCATGCCGACTATAATTTAAGATCGACCGTAGTCGATTAGGCGATAACCGTGAGGCGGCCAAGAATATGAAGAAAGTTGACATTCCTAGTCCGAGAGGCATGAAGCGTTGGTCAAATGATCGCATATAGCGGGTATGAATGGCGTATAAAAGGGGTATGACTAATGTTTCACGGCTCTCTAGCTGGAACCACCAACGCTTTATGACAAGGCCGATGCGTTTTAGTTACCTTTACGTACTTCTTCGAACAATTTGTTTACAAGCATTGATTGGGATGCATAACTGGTATGCCTAATTATATGCCTACACCTATGTGTCAGCATACAATTAAAGACAACACGAGGACTCACTTCTTCACAAACCAAGAACTTACTACCACATCTATTAGGCACATAATTTGTCACATTTTTTAAGCCTCCTAATCATTTTCTTTTGTTTACTATGAAAACTGTTTTTGTATTTGCGACAAGGTTTAGTGTACAAATAAATTATTATTTAGGTGTTCACGTTATCTCAAGAATCTTTAATATGCCTGCTCTTAATTCGTAATACATATGTGCAAACTAAAATGCTTAGCCGCAACACACAACCACGTTATTACTTGTTTTCTAACATTTTGTGTGCCTACTTTTTTATTTTAAATTTGGATATTATATAAAATTCAATACCTCTTTTCATCTTACGATACTAAACAAACAATTTTTTACGCTATCATATCTTTTTCTCTCCACCTTTTGTTTCTAACAAATACTAGTTTAAAACTCGTGTAATACACGAGTTGTCTCAATATATATTTTATAGTTAGGGCTAATCACCGAAGTAAACATCATACTTCCCACCATATCCTTTTCTCAACTCCAAATTACCATTTTTGTCTATTATGATAAATAAAGTCTATATTTTGTCTTTTTTGAGGGTTTTGTGACCTCCTAAGCCGGTAACCCATTTGTTTAGATAGTGACACATGCTTTTACTTACCAACCTAGACTATCCATGCCCACCTTCTCCTTCAACCTTGTTCATGCACATGCCAGACATAGGATGTACATCCGTACATTTCCTTAACTGTATAAAGTAATCACTTTACTTCACCACACCCTACACATTACTTTATTTCCCCAACACATCTATTTCAGATCCAAAAAAACTCTAACTCAACAACACCATTAAATACTATCAATTAATTGTCTTTTTCCTTAATTGGTACTTCAAAAAGGTATACTTTGTTCTATTAACTAATTTTTACTCCAATTGTAATATTTTATAAAAAATTATAAAAACATGGCTTGTTTCATTTTAGGGTTTATGTTAAATTTTTTGTTTTATAGGTCTGATGGGCAGGTCTGATGATGTGGTGTTTAGAATACACTACAATGATGTCTTTAAGTATGATCCACCGAGGTATGAACAATTCAGAGTTGTTGAAATGCACGCATGTACAACTTATAGGGTTATGTTTAGTCAATGACTTGATATGTTAGTTGCTAAGGTAAAGGATAATATTTGGGCTTTGTTCTTCGGCATTCTTGGTTTAGACATTGATAGTGGTGGATTGAAACTCTTTGAAAATGATGCTGATATACATGCTTTGTATGACCTTGCTGAAAAGTATGTGACAGTAGACTTGTTTATAGCACATTTACCACAGAATTTAGCAGAATATTACCACCAAAACTTATGTTTAAATGGTTCTGATAAAGAAGTAACATCTAAAAAAATCAACATGGTATTAGAAAGAAATATGTCTGTTGAGGAGTTAGTTGCTTAGGCTGAGGAATAAGCTAAATCTCCTTACTTAAGGTCTCCTCCACTTAAATCTAGACCTTTTAGGAATGACATAAAGGGTAGGGTGTTGTTTACAGACATGTATTATGCTAAAGATGAAGGCTTTGAAATGTGTCCTCCTTTAAAAGAAGATGAGGTTGGTAAGGAAGATTTGCTAGTATGGTATTCTGATTTGGAAAATGATTGTGTCAATGATGCTGCTAAGATTCTAGAGGGTATGAGTGAGAGTAAGAACTATGCTAGTAACTCTATAGAAATCAATGAAGGTGTGCAGGTTTTAGTTGATGAGATGAGTGAGGGTATGAATGATGCTGCTAACATTGATATTGATGAACTAGTTATTGCTAGACAAAAGCAACTAGATAAGGGTAAAAGTCTGATGACAGATGATGACAATGTCACCACTAAAAAAAGAAAGATAGTTACTAAGGGTAATGGTATATCAATAAGAGAGAATGATGGGGTCAATATTGTGTCTACAAACATTAAAAGTGATTCTGTTGACTATGGTGATCAACAATCTAAAACTGATAGTGATGAGTCAAACAAGTCTTTTGATTATCTGAGTAATAGTGAAGATGAGGTGATTGGACTTAGGAAAAGAAGAATTTAGTTTAAAAGTAATGGTGCTAAAGTTGCTGATGAAGCTGAAGTTGTTGATGAAGATCATCATGAAGTTGGTGATGAAGAAAGAGCTACCGTTGATGTAGATAAGTACGGAGAAATAGATGATAATAGTTTAGGATTAGCTCCTTTAATAAGTGAGCATGAAAAGTATATGGAAGCTTTATCAAGGAAATTAAAAGGTAATGGAATGAGAATAACATATCTATTTGCCATTGTTGAGGAGTCAAAGGAAATGTATGCCATTTATGATGATTTGACACACTGAAAATTGAAGAAACCAGAGGTAATCATTCTTAATCCTTTTGCCATTCTTAATATTCTAAATTTTTTATTTTTATCTGTTTCATCTATAATTTTTTATATTTTCTGTAGCTTGGCGAGAAGTTTTTGAATGTTGAAAAATTCAAAGAATGCCTAACCTATTATGCTTTGGCAAATGGGTTTTCACTTTGGTTTGAAAGAAGTAATAAAGACAAGATTATAGCTTGGTCAAGAGCTTTTTTTAATGAAGGTAGGTGTTGTGAAGCTATGGAAAATGGTTTCAGTGAGTGTTTTAATTCTGTGTTGGTTAGTGTAAGACATCAACCAATTATAACTATGTTAGAGTCAATAAGAGTGATAGTAATGGAGAGAATGAACACCATGAGATCATTGATGGAGAAATTGACAACTGATGTATGTCCAAATATTCAAAAGATATTGGAACTTTCAAAGGATCAACAAAGGTAATAATCAAGTTTTTTTTATATTAATTATTTTTTGATTATTATGGATCATTACTAAATTATCATTTGGTATAATGTTGATGATAGGTTTTGGCATGTAATTCCTTGTGGTGGTAGTCAATTTGAAGTTAGAAGGGGTTGTGATGCATTCAAGGTAGATGAGCGTAACATGACTTGCTCTTGTAGGATGTGGCAAATTTCAGGTTTTCCATGTAAACATGCCATTCCCTGTATTTTTTTGCTGAATAAAATGGTTGAGGCTTATGTGCCAGAATGTTTTAAAAAGGATAGGTATATACTTACCTATAGTCATTACATGAAACCTGTAGGTGGAATAAACTTTTGGCCAGATTATAGTTATTTGTCTAGAATATTGGGTCTTAAACCAAAGAAAATGCAGGTAGACCTAGAAAGAAAGGGTTAGGGCTTCACATGAACCAAAATCTAATACTAGGATTTCTAGGTCAGGAACTGTTATCACATGTCATATCTGTTAGGAAACTGGGCAGAACAATAAAGGTTGTAAGAAAGATCCAATTGATGTTGTTCCAAAGGAGAAAAAGAAGGCAGGCAGACCAAAAAAGATACCAAACAATTTGGAAAAAGAGAATGACGTACCTGCTTTTGTGAACACTGATATAAATGAATTTAAAATAGGAGCTTCAAATAGTAGAGTAGTGTTTAATGATGGTAGGGTGTTTAATGTAGGGAAATTTAACTTCAATAAGAAAATGATGTTTGGTAGTTCTAGTATTGGTCATGTTAAGATGAGAGGAAGAAAGACAAAGGGTGGTAGACTTATTCCAGCACAGAGGTTAGGAAGGATGGGAACTTGGTTGGGAATGGATGGTACAACATTAGACACCATTGAGGAGACAGAAGCATTTCATGCTACTATGCCTGCCTTAAACCATTTGAATACAAATGGTTTAAACATTGCAGGTACAAATTCATTTACATTGACAATAATAGTTTATTTTTAACTCCAAAAAATTAAACTCCCTTTTATGTTTGTAGGAACACAACAATCACAGGTGAATGGAGTAGGAGTAATAGGGAGTTTAATTGAACCAACAAAAAGGCAAGGAACAACAACTTTGGGTAAAAGGCTTTAACACCCCCAAATTTATTATGCAGCGGAACCAACAGTTTGGGTGTTAAGTCATAGCACAACAACATAAGAATATAAAGAATGACTCAAAAGAGATGTTTAAAACATAACATTGTCCCATTCATGAAAGATCAGAGTCGAAAATTTGTCCACAAGATCGTCACCATACAACATCATAACATAAGTTTTAAAATCATAACACAAAGTGTTTTTAATGAATGAAACCAAAACAAGTTTAGTTAAAACATTTCGCGCTAAACTCCATTCGCCACTCCAAGCCATCAACCTTGATTACCTGAGATAAAACATGCTAAAAAGTCAACGAAAACGTTGAGTGAATCCATAGAGTTTATATGAAATAAAGAGCGAACACAAGTATTTTTAATCATCGCAAAAAAAAACTTGTGGAACAATCAATTATAATTACTAATGCATTAAGCGCCACGCCACTAAACGTAACCAACATATAATAAATATGTAATCAATTACCCCACAACTAGGTAATATTGCAATATACCTAAAGATATTCTCAATACAAAATGTCCTTTAGATGGGGATCGCACCATAGAAAGTCACAACCTTAGACAGGGCAGTCATGACCCAATAGATATACGTAAGTACTAAGCGCTCAACAAAACATCATAGGTAATATAATATAGCATGAAATTAGGAGGGCCTTTTTGCAATAGGTTACTTATCATTAGTTCCAATCGGACCAGCATACCGGAAAATCACTTGTGTTCAATTTATAAAACTACCATGTATCTCCCTCGCCGAGGTTATAAAAACAAATATAAGTGGAAAGGCTAGGCTATTAACTCATCAGAAACAATTAATCAGAAGTGGTATGGAGTCGCCCGAATTGAGCGAAAGTACTCCTAAGCACCTCCTACAAGAACTGACGCACTTAGTACGTAGAAAGAAACACACTACGTAAAAATTAAACAAGTGATCATGAGATGTGTTTTCGAGATAAGCATGGCATTCCACTAGAACTTCCCCAAATCCTTTTTAATCCCAAAATGACTTATGATCTGGTCTTATAGGTAAATGAACACCTACTAAGTTTCGGCTTTTAATTCTTATTTTATCAAAGTGTACTATACGTATTAAAATTTGAGACATAGACTAAAAACTCAGTTTCTGATTTTAACTCGACTTCATGGACTCATATCTCCTAGGTCACAAATGTTATAAATGTGAGGCTTTCACTCCTGGAAATCTCTTTGTGTCTAGTTTCTAAAAATGTAAGACTCATAATGTATAAAGTTTCATAACTATGTGAAAAGATAGTTTTACCCCTGGTTACCCAAAACAGAAAGTTTCTAAAATTTTTACCCTTTACGGAAATGGCCATAATTTCTAAACCATGATAGAAATGAAGGTGAGGCCAAAAGATATAGCTTCCTTAAGATGTCTACCACTGACCCAATCTTTAAAACCTAACATTTTATAGCAATAACCTAGAGTTTAACTCGTTTTCTAATCATAGGTCTAGATTTGGCCTATTTTTTTATTTTGACCATATCTCCCTCATCCCAAGGAGTTGGTTGGGAATCCAACTATCCTATGATGCCAAGACATATATATATATCCAGACATGTAATTTAATCATAGGCTCTAAGCCAAAATATTTCTGCTATAACATGTTTTTGCTACTGTTTTAAAACAGTCCCAATTCTTTACTCCAAAACCCATCCAAACATCAATCCTAACTCTAACCAATCACATGCAATGCCATACCAAGCTCTTAAACACAACTCATAAATCATATGAACATGTATTTCCAGGATCAAACATCTATTTTCCATGGACCAAAACAAAAAGAAAAATTCAAAATAAGAAATATCTACTAGGATCTGATTTAGCTAGAGAATCAAAAACCAAAAACAATCTTCTTACTCTTGGGCTGATTTAGAACCAAAGAAGAACCAAAAAACAAAGATTAGAATGTCTCTAACCCTTCTTAATATCACTAATATTTCCCTCAAGAAACCCAATGAACCCTAGCCAAAACCCTTAATAAAACATCAAGAACTCTTCTTCAAATCTTCATGAAAGTTAAGCCAACTTTGCATGGGGTTTTAGGATGATGTTGTGATGCCCAAAAAGGCGTAGAGAAATTTTGTAGAGTGGTGGTGGTGGCAAGGGTAGTACGTCAGCAAAAGGAAGTAGCCGAGGAAGGAAGAGATTTTTAAGATTTGCATGAATAGGAGAAGAGTAAAAATGATGGGGTATAGAAATGTAAAAGTGAATTGTGTTTGTATGTTTGAGTGTAAACTGGCCCATAGGGATTAGACATAGGTGGTATTATATATATTTTTTTTGATTTTTAGTTTATAAGTATTTAATTTAAAGTGTAGAGTAAGTATTGGTTAAGTAAAGGTAAGGTTTAAGGTAAAACGCGAGTTTTAAGCAAGAAATTTACGTAAACGCAAAACACAATGGAAAATGACAATGGTGTAATTTATAATCATCGGGGAGTATTATGAGAATATTAAACCACTTAAGGCACGAAGACGAATAGATTCCTAAATACGGCTCACTTAAAAGCTAAGAAAAGGAAAGATCTACCAATTGGGTAAGAATCGTAAAATTAATGACGTTTGCTTAAAAATGAAAATAGAAAAAAAGCTCGGAATAAATAGTGACACTAAATACAGAATGTTTACATCCTCTCCTCCTTAAGGAGCGCCATCTCCGGTGGCTCGCTTTCTCGTCCTTGTCTCTGATTACTTCCGAGAAAAAATAGGGAAATTTCTTTGAAGAATCCTTCTCGCTCCCAAGTAAATTCTGACCTCGCCTTGAATACTATCGAATTTGACAATGGGAATATCGACTTTGTTTGAGCTAAAAGACAGTCACTTCGCGTTCCATGATATCTCTTAGCAACTGGTTCTTCAATAAATGCAATTGTCCTGTACAAGTTGGATCTCTTCAAGTGGGATATACTAAGTTTCATCCGCCATACATTTCTTGAGATTCCCGAAACATGGAAGGTGGTATGAATTCCACGGATTTTAAATCAGGAAGGCACCAGCTTGTATGCCACGGACAATTCTTTCTATATCTTGAATGCCCAAATGTTACCGTGGACTCAATTTACCATCATTTCCCAAAGCAATTACGCCTTCAAGATACCTTTAACAGACCGTATCAACCCACTTAAATTCTATCGTTTGTTCTGACATCCTTATAAACTTTTTTGACGGCTTCTGGCCCTTAACAACTAAGGCCTTGATTTGACAAATCATTTTTGTTGTTTCTCTCGAGACCAATTCAGGGCCAGTGAGTGCTATCATCCAAACTCACTCCAGCACACTGGGCGATCTATCACTTTTCGCCGTAATAAAGCTTCAAATGGAGTAGCCTTGATGCCGCATGTCACTGTTATTGTAGGAAATACCGACCATGAAAGTGTCGATCCCAACTACTACCAAAAACAATTACCATGCTCGTAACATGTCCTCCTCCTAATGGTATCACAAAATATAGACGAGAAAAAGAACCGTAAGGAATGGAATGCACCTAGAACGACAGAATAAGTTCTCTCACTTTGACCAACTATCTCTGGGTGGTTAAGCAGATGCTCATATACCAGTTGGGTTCCCATCGCTTCTTGCAGTGAGTTCCAAATCTTGATGTAAACAAACTGGTCTCTATCAAGAGATAATTGACTTAGGTATGTCCATGCTTACATACAATTTCCTATAAGGTAAAATGGGCGAGTTTTTCTATGCTGTCAGTCTTCTTCATCGGCAAGAAATGACAACTTGTTTAAAGCGGATAAATCACCATAACCCAGATGGAGTCATAACCACTTTGGCGTTCTTGGAAGTCCTTGAGACGAATCCATTGTTTTTTTCTCGACCACAAACTTACACCCTGGATTTTTGGGTTGTTGGAGTAGCCCTGACGGCTTCTGGTGCTCAGCCTTTACCTTGGCACAAGTCAGACATTTACTAACAAAGGTGGTCGATCTCAGCTTATTGTTCCGACCACCAATAGAGCTTCTTTAAGTCTTGGTACATCTTGTCTGACCCCGGGTGAATGGAATATTTAGATTTGTGTGATTCATGCATGATCAAATCCTGTAATCCCCCAAACAACGGTAACCAAATTCGCCCTTCAAAGCATTGGATTCCATCAGAATGGGTCTCAAATATCGGCTTGATCAGCCTTCAAAGATTTTTTAGTTTTCAATGTTTTCCTCTTTCATCGCCTTCCATTCTGATCAAAAAAATTTAGAGTATTCTCTTCAGTTAAAATTGGTGTGTAACAATTCATTACCAAAGATCTAACCCTTATTGGTTCTCTTATCTTTTTTCGACTCAGGGCGTCGGCCACTATGTTGGCTACCCAGAGAGGTACATTGGATTTCACAATCATAGTCACTGTCAAAGTTCAATACCATCGCCGCTTTGTCTCATGTTGAGTTCTTTGATCCAGAATGTACTGTAGACTCTTATGAATCTGTTACACAGACACACTTAGTAACCATACAAATAATGTCTCCATGAGTCTAAGAGAGTGCAAACCACTACAACACCCAGTTCTAAAGATCATTGGGTCCGTGTTGTTTTCTCATAGAGCTATGTCTTAGTTGTCGAGAGGCAAAACGCAATCAACCTTATCCCTCTGCAGTCAGGATAGCTCCATAACCCTTGTGCGAAAAACGAATCACAGTATACAAAAACGAAGTGCTCAGTTCCCTTAGTCCAAAGCTAGGATAGAGCGGAGCATTAACTTCCTGCTTCAAGGTCTAGGACCACTAACAAAACTTCCATCTTCTTTCATCCGAATACCTCAATCAAAATATAGCACTTATTTTTTGTTCTTCTTTTCTTTCTTCCTGGTCAAAATAGGTTAGTGGCTTGGAAATTAACAAAAATAAACCCTCACTGAATCTTCGTTAAAATCTGCTAAACCCAAAAAATCTCTTTACTTATGGACGGTTGTCGGTGCAGACCATTTCGGATAGCCTCAACCTTCGTCAGGATCCACGTTAACACCTTTATTGTTGATCACGTGACCAATACAAGTAACCGACTCAAGCCAATATCCGCACTTCAAGAATTTGGCGTACAATTGCTCTTTCTATGAGTAACTCTAAAATGGTTCCTTCAAAGTTTTATCGTGCACTTCTTTATTCTTGGAGTAGATAAGTATGTCATTAATGAATACGATCACAAATTTATTGAGGTATGGCTTGCACACTCGATTCATTAGATCCATGAATACCGCAGGAGCATTGGTTAGACCAAACGGCATTACTTGAAATTCATAGTGACCGTACCTAGTTCGAAAAGCTGTAATGGGGGTATCTTCTTCTCTAATTTTGGAGTTAGTGATACCAGAACTCCGCAAGATCGACTTGAGTATACGCCTGAACCCTTGAAGTTGATCAAACAAGTCGTCAATCCTCGGGAGTGGATACCGATTCTTGACGGTCAACTTATTTAGCTCGCGATAATCGATGCACATACGGAATGATCCATCCTTCTTTTTAACGAACAACATTGGAGCTCCTCAAGGTGAAGAGATCAGGTGAATAAACCCTTTCTATAGTAATTCCTTCAATTGGTCCGACAATTCTTTCAATTCAGACGGTGCCAAACGGTATGGTGCACGCGCAACAGGTGCGCCTCCGGGCACAAGCTCAATTCTAAATTCAACTTGTCGAGGTAGTGGGAGTCTTGGAAAATCATCAAGAAACACCTCAAGAAATTTACGAATCACTGGCACGTCTTGCAACTGTTTCTTTAACGGTTCTTTCTCTGTCACTTGGGCTAAGAACAACTGGGATCCCTTTTCTATGTATTTTCTTGCTTTGATGCAGGATATCACTTTTAATCGTGATGCACCACTATCACCCTTAACAACTAACGTCTTGTTCTTGTAAGGCACATGTACCTCCTTTTTACCACACACGATGACGGCATCGCGTTCTACCAACCAATCCATTCTAATTATTACATCGAACGTACCTAACTTAATGGCATGAGATCAATGAGTCCAAATAAGTGTCCAAGTAAATTCCTCAGTACATGACCCTTCAAAATATTGTTGGTAGCCTACCACTATTCCGTCGCTAGTTCGACTTCGTAAACAGTATTTAATTTAGCTGTTTAATAACTAGTAAATTGCTAAATCTAACAAACCGCAAAACTTTTGATCCGCTTCTGAAATCAAACACTATTGTAACATAACGATTATTCAATAGAACTACCATATATGAACATATTGTGAGTGTGCCCCGGTTGTATAGGGTGAGCGTGGGGGCAGTCACGGATTACATACGGCTTGACCTCACCGTTTCCACCCTTGTCGATCAGCTTTCTTTGGCATCATTGCTCTTGTGGCCTCTCTCACTCACAGGTTCAGTACGCGAAACAGCGTATAAGCGAGGTTGCATTTGGTAAGCGATAAGCCACATTCGCTGTCTGTCTGCAGTGTCCTTTTCCTTGTGTTCCACCACCCCTTGTTGCAATTTGGTGGCACGAACAAAATGACATATCCTACAACGGTTACAATTGGGAGCCAACCCCAGTTTGGTTTGCGCCCGCATTTTGAGTATGGTTCGAAGCCCTAGCATTCGCTCATATCTTTGATTGTTGTTCTGGTTGTGGCGGTTGTTGTTCTGGTAATTTCTCTAGTTGTTGTGTTGTTGCACCCATGATTGTTGTTGTTGCCACCCTGATTGTTGTTGCTCTCCCACTTTCTCTTGTGCTCCCTAGCAGTTCTTTTAGCTTGGCTTGTAACCTGCTCCCTTTAGGGTATGAGTCATTCAGAAGCCTCATTAAGAACAACAGTCTAAGGTCAGAAAAGTGTTTCTCATTAAAATTGTTTTCAGCAACCTCGTAGGTATGCTCCGACGTTCTTCTTTTGCTCGGAAAACCATTTATGGGCATAGCAGACCAATTTCATTGAACCTTTGGGTGTAAGCAGAAATATTTGAATCTTTCACCCTCAAGTTCCACATTCAACTTCATTCTTGGATCTCTTATGGCGAACAAAAGTCTTCTCTCATCATTATTTTCATTCATTCCCAAGACTTTGCATTATCCACCTCAAGCCCCAAGGGTGGTAACCTGAAGAGTTCCACCATGTCAGGGCTCGCCCAGAAGTGAGCCGCAATAAACTTTACCTTGTTCCCTCTGCACATTCCTGATTGCTGAAACACTTTCTGTTTTCTCGAACCAATGCTTACCTCAACAGTCACCTCGCTCCCGTGGAAACTATGGGGTTACATTTCATGAAAACTTGATATGTACATTCACATCAGTGGTTGCCCCACCTTGCTCCATCATATTCACACGATAATACCGACGGGTCTACCTGCTCCATTTGTGGTTTCCTCTTTAGCACAATCTTGAGCAAGTTGCTTCCAGCCACCCTATCAGAGACAACTTCTCAATGGTGGTTTGGTCCATTGCTATTGGCTGCATGATATCTGTCATATCAATGAAGAAAAACTCAATGAGTATTCATACAATGGTATAACCATAACATGTATAAGCAATCAATTCCAAGGCAAACAGAATAGTCACACATGTATAAACAATCAAACCCCAAAAGAGATCACAACACATCATATAGATAATCAAGGATAGTAATTCTTTGTCCATCACAAAAGATAGTACAAGGTTGCATTGTTTTACCAAAACATGACTAAGTCATTACAATCATAAGTACCATGTCTATAAACCGACATGCCTGGTTTAGTGATAGCAAAATAAAGAGACTACAATTATCCTACACTACAGATGATAATGTGGGGATCCAGGTGGCTGTGACGGCTGTGGGTCACTAGTAGTAGCAGTATCATCCCCTCATTTCTAGTAGCAGCATCTCTAACTATGACATAGGGATCATCGTGTCGA
Organism: Tanacetum coccineum; assembly: GCA_026074375.1. NCBI lineage: Eukaryota > Viridiplantae > Streptophyta > Magnoliopsida > Asterales > Asteraceae > Tanacetum > Tanacetum coccineum. Next base: position 6,836 of record BQNB010010397.1, on the reverse strand, counting down.
GGACGACAAGTAGGACGGGGAGAAGGATCATCAGGGTCAGTACGATCAACATGAGCCACTAGAGCAGTAGGTGCCACATATGGTCTTTCACGATAATGTATGAACGGGTGTAGGTGCCACTGAACCTCAAAGGACCACTGTCTCAGATTATGGTAGTGTCATGACAAGCGATCAAATCCTTGAGTAATCTAACATCGTCTCAATTTCATATTTCTTCTCGATCTCCCCTTCACTGAACTTCTTCCGAACTTATCTTCCAACATACACATACTCCGCCCGAGTACATGTTGACTCTTAATTTCACCCCTTAAATCCGTGTCGAATTCTGCCAAATATTTATCCATCACACTGAGCCTTTTCAAGGTTGAGTGTTCAGTGTTAGCTCGGTAAAACATTTGTTGAGTAAGGCCCTTGACCTGGCGATGTAGAGTGTTGACATCCCTTCCTGTAGGGCCAGGAGCAAAAATCCTGCCGAGAAGGTGCCTCCTACCCACAAAACGGTACCCAAAAATTGGTGCCAGAGTAATGGTACCTCTAGTGGATGGTTCCAACGTATAGCCTGAGCTCTGCTCTTGATCATTCGGCGAGAAGCACTGCCATATCCTCGGACTCGGTGTCTGAATCTGGTGGTGGTAGGTTGAGGAGATCAACCTCCTCATAAGGGTTGATGACCTCAGCATCATCATCATCATTTTCTTCCTCTATCTCTTCTTCCATCTCTGGATCTTCTTCCTCCTCTTCTTCTTCATCATCTTTGAGAATCCATCCATTCATGTTACCCTCTGGTTGAGGAATTTGGTGAAGTGCAAATTCATTTAAATAGTCGGGCTCGGGCGCGAGCTCAGGTTGCTCTTCCGGATCGTCTTCGGGAAGATCCGCAACATGATTAGGAGGAGGTTGGTTTGCCATGATAATCTGTAAATCACGCAAAATAATTACATAAGGTCACTATATAAAAAAATTATATGAATAATAAACTTTAGCAAAATATGCAAATGCATGACATGCTCCATGAACAATGTGATTATCAATAATAAACCAAATAAATGAATGATAATATTTGTTTATGTAAATCGAATACATTTTCAAGGTAATTAAAGTCAATTATTCCTCAATGCTTTTCGAATAGCAGGATAATCGCTATATATCTTAATAAATCATCATATTTAATCAAATAAATATTTTTACTAGCAATGCAACCGTAACGTGCATAAGTACTTAAATAGGAATCATAATCTTTGACTTGGACAGGGCCACGAGGAGTCCTTAGCGCGCGAAGGAAAAAAGTTTATATTTTAGAGTTTTGAACAAACGACCTATTCTCTAAAACCTTAAGCTCTTGATACCAACATCTTAAACCCTCAAATTTATTATGCAGCGGAACCAACAGTTTGGGTGTTAAGTCATAGCACAACAACATAAGAATATAAAGAACGACTCAAAAGATACATTTAAAACGTAACATTGTCCCATTCATGAAAGATCATAGTCGAAAATTTGTCCACAAGATCGTCACACATCAACATCATAACAATAATGTTTTAAATCATAACACAAAGTGAGTTTTAAATGAAAGGAGACCAAAACAAGTTTGGTCAAAACATTTCGCGCTAAAACTCATTCACCACTCAAGCCATCAACCTTGATTACCATGAGATAAAACATGCTACAAAGTCAACGAAAACGTTGAGTGATCCATATAGTTTATAGTAAAAAAAAGAGGTTAACACAAGTATTATAATCAACGCAAACTTGTCGGATCATACAAGTTCTAATCACTAATGGCATTATGCTCATCCATTGAAACGTTAACAACATATTATATATATGTAATCTATTGCCCCATAACTAGGTAATATTGCAATATACCTAAAGATATTCTCAATACAAAATGTCCCTTAAGGGTGATCTCGCCATTGATTCACAACCCAGACAATCGGAGCAGTCATGGCCCAATAGATGCACTTGAATGTACTCAAGCGCCACACCATCATAGGTAAACAACATACATCGTGAAATTAGGGGCCTTTTGCATATGTATCTTATGTAATCTAAGTATCCACAATCGGGACCCATCATACCAAAAATCACTTGGTGTTCATTTAATAAAACTAGCATGTATCATCCCCTCGCGGGGTGTATAAAAACATTTTATAAGTGAAAGGTGAGCGTTGAACTTCACCAGATAACAATATCAGAAGTGTAACGATCTAGAACGAGCGGTGAAGTACTCCAAAGCACCTGCCTTAAAAGACTGTGACGCGACTTAGTACGTAAGTTAGGAAAGAAACATACTGTAAAAATAAAACAAGTGATCATGAGAATTGTTTCCGAGATAAGCAAGCGCATTCTACTAGAACTGATCCTAAAATTGTATCCCAAATCCTGTTTTAAATACTACGATTGAATTGACTTATGTCTGTCTTAATAGGTAAGATTGAATCACCTACTAAGTTTCGCTATATAATTCTTATTTTTATCAATGTGTACTATACATTTTTAAATTTTGCAGACTAGACGTAAAAACTCAGTTTCTGATTTTAACTCGACTTCATGGACTCATATATCCTAGCTCACAAATTTTCTAAATGTGAGGCTTTCACTTCTGGAAAGCTTTTTGTGTCTAGTTTCCAAAAATGTAAGACTCATAATCTATAAAGTTCCATAACTATGTGGAAAGACACTTTTACCCTTGGTTACCCAAAACAGAAAGTTTCCAAAAAATTTACCCTTTACGTAAATGGCCATAATTCCTAAACCATGATAGAAATGAAGGTGAGGCCAAAAATTATAGCTTCCTTAAGATGTCTACCACTGACCAAATCTTTAAAACCTAACCTTTTATTGCAAAAACCTGGAGTTTAACTCGTTTTCTAATCATAGGTCTAGATTTGGCCTATATTTTATTTTGACCATATCTCCTTGATCCCAGGGAGCTGGTTGGGCATCCAACTATCCTATGATGCAAAGACATATATCTATCCAGAAATGTAATTTAATCATAGTCTCTAAGCAAAAATATTTCTGCTATAACACATTTTTGCTACTGTTTCAAAACAGTCCCCATTATTTACTCCAAAACACATCCAAACATCAATCCTAACTCTAACCAATCACATGCAATGCCATACCAAGCTCTTAAACACAACTCATACATCATATGAACATGTATTTCTAGAATCAAACATCTATTTTTATGGACCAAAACAAAAATAAAAATCAAAAATAAGGAGAAGATCTTACTAGGAGTTGATTTAGGCTAGAGAATCAAAAACAAAAACAATCTTCTTACTCTTGGGCTGATTTAGAACCAAAGAAGACCCAAAAACCAAAGATTAGAATATCTCAAACCCTTCTTAATATCACTAATATTTCCCTCAAGAAAACTCTAATGAACCCTAGCCAAAACCCTTCAATAAAACATCAAGAACTTCTTCAAATCTTCATGAAAGTTTACAAAACTTTGCAAGGGGTTTTAGGATGATGTTGTGATGCCAAAAAGGAGTAGAGAAATTTTGTGAGAGTGGTGGTGGTGGCAAGGTGGTGTACAACAGCAAGAAGGAGTAGCGGGGGGAAGAGATTTTTGAGATTTACATGAATGGGGAGAAGAGAAAAATGATGGGGTTTATAGGAAATGTAAAAGTGTAATTGTGTTTGTGTGTGGGAGTGTATAACCGGCCATAGGGCCTAGGCATAGGTGGTTTTATATTTACTTTTTTTTGATTTTTAGTTTATAAGTATTTAATTTAAAGTGTAGAGTAAGTATTAGTTAAATAAAATGTAAGGTTTAAGGTAAAACGCGAGGTTTAAGCAAGAAATTTACGTAAACGTGAAACACAACGGAAAATGACAATCATGTAAATTATAATCATCTAGGAGTAATGATGAGAATATTAAACCACTTAAGGCAATAATAGTTTATTTTTAACTCCAAAAAATTAAACTCCCTTTTATGTTTGTAGGAACACAACAATCACAGGTGAATGGAGTGGGAGTAATAGGGAGTTCAATTGAACCAACAAAAAGGCAAGGAACAGCAAGGCAAGTAACAACAACTTTGGGTAAAAGGCAAACAAGAGCATCAACTAGTGTTATGGGTGGATGCCGGACAAGAGCAAGAATAACAACAAATGAAGCATTAAGGACTCAAATGGGTGGAAGCCAGATAAGAGCAAGACCATCTTTGGGTGCAAGGCAAACAAGATCAACAACTAGTTTAAGGGGTGGGAGCCAGTTAAGAGCTATAACAACACCACAATTTATCCCACCAAGAGTGAACAGTAAAAGAATTCTTCATAACAAGCTTTCTGCATTAGTTAAAGGGCATGGATCAAGTAAGGACAATGACATTGTCTTGGAATAGAAATAATATGAACCTGCAATTTAGCACATCTTTTAGGAAATGATGAAATTATGCAGAACTTACTTAAAATTATTTATGTTGTTTGATAACTGATATAGTGCTGCACTTGTTGCCACTAATAACCCTATTTTGTATATTGAAGAGCTTAGTTTATGTATGTTTTAGGACTGATATAGTGCTGCACATGGTGCCAGTAATATCCTTATTTTGTATATGGGAGGGCTTTTCACTTGTTGCCACTATTAGGATAACTGATATAGTGTTGCACTTGTTGCCACTATTAGGTACTTGTGTTCTGGTATTAACATTGTAAAGTGCTTTTGCACTGAATATATATGCTGTGAAAGAACATGAAATTAAATTTCTATATTGTCTACATGTTTGCTAATTAGAAAATAACATAGCATGTTTGGTAATTACAATATAACAGTAACATACTATCAATAAAATACCAACAAAATAATATTATAATAACAAAGCATAGCCATTAGTATAAGATACAATAACAGTTAGTACCAAAACATTGTTGCTTACATTCTTAGTACAAAACACAACTAAAATTACTACCACAATTACTAGTTTCTGGACAACATTAACAGACATAAAACCAACACCATTATCAAACCAAATCCAACAATAAACATAAAACTATCATATAGTTTACCCTTGACTTTCAATGTAATCAACTCTTTCAAAATGATTTCCATGGGGACTTCTTTAGGGACTTCTTCACTTGGCTTGTTTGGTACATAGTTGTTGTGAGCACATTCTTGACTAGAAAGGTTTTTTAGCTTGGACTTCAATTCTTTGTTCTCCATGTGTAATTTGTAAAAAAATTCTTTGTAGTATTCAGAGGGCAATTCATCATCAATAAAACCATAAACCTCACATTTCTTGTCTTTATCCTTAACATTGAAAGAATATGTTTTTAAGAAAATGGTACCTGCTTAATATAAAAATGTTATTATGGAATACTTACATATTTGGGACAGCCATTGAATCTTCTACCCGGATTCGTGGGAGTCCATGCTACTTGTTGATAAATTGAATCTCACATTTACGATGTGTCATAGCAAGGATTTCTTCTTTGGTATAGAATCTTCGATAAGAACGAGATGATGAACCTGATGATGACATGATTTAATTAGATAACTATTTGTGTTCTTGTTTGTGATATGTTACTTTGATTGAATTAGGGTAGTGTTATTGTATGGATAATTTGGTATGTTTAGGGTTGATGATTTTGGTTGCGTATGATTTATGTATCGTGACTGATTTTTAGATTTAAGGATTTAGGGTTCTTGACATTGTGTGAGGGAGCAGACATGAGAGGCGAGAGAGGGAGAGAGAGAGAGAGAGAAAAAAAAAGAGAGGAATGATATTTATCAATTAACGATAAGAAATAAAATGATGTGAAATATGAGGTGGAAAAACGACGTGTACAAAAATGAGGTGACCTATCATCTAGTGACTTGGCAAAAACCTCTTAAGGAGGTCAAAATGACCCCTAAGAAAGACAAAATGTGGACTTTATTGATCACAATAGATAAAAATGGTAATAAGGAGTTAGAAAATGATATGGTGGCAAGTATGATGTTTACTTCAGTGATTAGCCCTTATAATTAAGACAAACAATAGATGTTGGACAATTAACTTTGCCTTTAGTTAACGTTAACAGTTTTATGGTTTTCTTTATAAAGCTTATTTCTTTTGTTAATGGAAACTATGGTAATTGGATGCTTTGAATAGAGTTTGCACTTATAGGTGCGTAGTGTCCTAAAAATGAGAAAACACCAGTGTGAGAACATGATTTAATGTATAAAGACTCGTGTAACATGATTTAATGATTTAAGTTTTTAAAAAGGGAATGAAAACATGTACACATTTTTTAAAGTTGTTTCTAATTATTTAGTTAGAGGAACATTAGCTATTGCTTAATTTGTCAATAATTTGAACTTTAAAGTTGATAAGTAGGCAAAAGTTCAATATAGACCCAAAATTTAGCATAGACCAATGAATCAATCATAGCCACTTATTTATTAATCAAAATAATAAAACCCACTTTCCACCTTTTTTTAAAAATTAAATATCTCACAAACCGTTAATCGTTACGTAAAACAAAACATATCATCGCGACGAGAATTAAATTATTTTTCTATAAAGGGGCACTTCTATATACTTTTGACAAAAAAAATTTCGAATTTTTTTAGATGCGTGTGGACAAAATCACATGTGATTTTATGAAATCAGATGTGATTTTATAAAATCACATGTGATTTGTATCACAAATCACATGTGATTTTATAAAATCACATGTGATTTGTATCACAAATCACATGTGATTTTTTCAGACGTGACTGGAAAAAAAATCAAAAATAAAGTTCTTCGAAAGTATATCGAAGTGGATGTCTACTGAAAGATAAAAAAATACTCGTCGCGATGGTGTATTTTTTGTCGTTTGACGATTTACCGT